>JARJLG010000254.1:0-131147 GCA_029448575.1 Mycena maculata | reverse complement strand
AGACGTCCCATCGTCTAGTCAAAGCGTCTGGTTTAGCTCCGAGCTTACCCGGACGGAACCGGATAACCATATTGAAGTGGCACAGGTATTCCGACCACCGGACTTGGCGACGAGTGAGGGATTTTGGTCGTCGCGAAGTATTCCAGGTTCTTGTGGTCGGTTACGACGTCGACCGGAAGCTCCGGTCCTCGAGGTAATGCCTCCAGTGTTTAAAGGCGTCGAAGATGGCCAAGAGTTCCTTGTCATGAGTGTCGTAGTTGAGTTCGGCCGGACCGAGTGTCCGAGACCGGAACGCAAATGGATGAATTTCGCCATCATCTCCGAGGATGGAGAGAATCGAGGCGATTGCGTAATCGGAGGCGTCGGTTTCGACAGTAAGCTGCCGGAACGGAATCTAGTGTGAAAGTACCGGAGCCTCCGTAAACGCGTGCTTGAGGGTGTCAAATGCGAGTTGGCAAACCGGGGTCCAATCCCATCGGACGTTGGAACGAGTGAGGCGAGTAAGAGGGATCGTGATCGCCGAGTAGTTCCATATGAAACGCCGATAAAAATTACAAAACCCAAGGAAGGACTGAACGTCCTTCACTTTCCGGGGTTCCGGCCAATCAACGATGGCGGAAACTTTGTCCGGAGACATCCGGAAGCCTTCCGGCGACAGGATGTAACCGAGATATTCGCAGGTGGTGACGCTAAACTCGCATTTTGAGAGTTTGCAGAAGAGTCCGGCCTTCCGGAGGCGCCGGAGCACTTCCCGAACGTGTTCGGTATGTTGGGTCGGATCATCGGAATAGATCAATATGTCGTCCAAATAGATGATGACGTACACGTCCAACAGATCGGCGAACAAACTGTTCAGGAACCGCTGAAAAGCGGCCGGAGCGTTGGTAAGGCCTTCCGGAACAACCCGGAATTCAAAGGACCCATAGCGAGAACGAAACGCCGTCTTAGGTTCGTCACCCGGAGCGATCCGGAGGAGATGGTATGCGTGCCGGAGATCAAGTTTTGTATAGATGCGAGCCTTCCCGGGAGCATCGAGGAGATCGGCGATGAGAGGAAGCGGATAGCGGTCCTTCTTCGTAATCCGATTAAGTCCTCGGTAGTCGACGCACAACCGGAGGCTACCGTCCTTCTTCTTAGCGAAGAGAATAGGAGCTCCATGACTTGAACGAGTCGGGTATATAAATCCCGACTTCAAATTCTTGTCGATGAAGTCCCGAAGGGCAGCGAGCTCGGTAGGCGAAAGGGAGTAGACATGACCGACCGGAGGCTCCTCGCCGTCCAGGAGCTCGATTTTGAGGTCGAATTCTCGATGAGGAGGAAGATTGTAAGCTTCCTGCTCCGAGAAGACGTCAGCGAACTCGTGGTACTCGGAAGGTATACCGGAAGTGTCCGGAGCAGATGCGGAAGCAAACCGGGCACGGGCTTCTTCCGAGGGAGTGGCGCGCATTGTATATTGACAACAATCCTTGTCTCGAATGATGGAGCGGTAAGCCGCAGCAGACACGAGAGACACAAGCGGAGGGGTATAGAGAGGACGAGGCCCGGAGGCCTCCGGAATCTCCATGGAAGGAGCAAGAGTCTCCATGGAAGGAGCGGGAGATGGCGGAATCGTCAGAGTCGGTGTAGGCGCCGGAGCCGGAACGACTTGTACCGGAGGTGCCTCGTCCGTAATCGGAACTACCGTAGCAGATCCCGGAATTATTTCCGGGGTTGTCGACAGGGATTCCCTTACGGGATCGGGCCGGAACGTGATAGAGGCTTCGGACCAGTTAATCAACGGATTAATGCGGCTGAGCCAATTGTATCCCAGGACCAGATCGCAAGGAGAATCGAGACGTGTGACGAAGAAGTCCATGTATTGAACTTCGCCAGAAGGAAACCGGAGCATCCGGTTAATGATGGAAGATGAGCCGTCAAGATACCGGACCCGTACCGGGTCCACCGTATACGTGGAAAACGCATTAGATTCGCAGACTTTCAATGATACAAAACAATGAGATGATCCGGAGTCCACAAGCGCACGCACACGGGAGTTGAATCCCGCGACTACTCGAGAGAGAAGAGATGGAGACATGGAAGAGCATAGCTCCGGCTCGGAGATGTCCGACCGGAGGGAAGAAATATCGAGAGAGACGTAAAGGGCATTAGGGAAGAGAGCGGAAGCGTTGAGACGAACCTCGGTGAGCACCCGTGAGTCAACGCAACTCGGACCAGGTGCGGAGGATTCCGAGTTGCTGATCAATTTTTTGACTCAGCAAACGCGGCGGCCGGCGTAGCCGGAGCCGCCGGAGCCTGGGTGGTCGTACCGGAGGTCGAGGCCTGGGCGGCTTTGGCGCTAGCCTGCCCAGGACGCTTGTTGCAGTTGTCGGCTGTGTGACCCTTACCTCCGCAGTACATGCAGAGGTTATTCTTCCGGCGACGCTCGCGTTCGTCCTGCTTGATCTTTCCGCTGGCGTCGAGCTTGTCGGCGTAGGCGCGAGCGGCAGGAGTGGCGTCGGACGACTTGGCCTTGCCTTTACCCTGGTTACCGGAGCGTCCGGCATTGTTACCGGAGTTTCCGGCAGTAGCAGCGGTAGAGGAGGGTGCGGGAGCGTTGGAAGATTTGGAACCCTTGCCGGAATTCCGATTACTGGGTTTTGGGTTGCCGGATTGACCTCCGGTAGCGTTACCGCCACCGGAACCGGAGGGTTTGTCGCGTTCACACTCCCGGAGCTTCTCTGCCTCGCGTTTCCAGTACCGGCCATCGATGATGCGAGCGACCAACTTCACTCCGTCGAGGGTGTTGGCATAGTTATGATGAACCATGTCGTCCTTGATCCGACGGGGAAGTCCTTCGTAAAACTGATACCGGAGGGCGTTATCGCTCCACCGGGTCAAAACCGAAAGGAAGTCGAACTCGATGATGTAAGTGGTGATCCGGTCGCCGGATTTCATCCGGCATGCGCGAATCTTGTCCTTGGCATCCCCAACCGGATCATGCGGCCCGAAATTTAACGTAAGCTCCTGAATGAAGACGGCAAAGTTGCCGTCCCAGACCGGAATGATGGTCGGGTCGTAAAGATTGGGGGAAAACCATTGCTGAGCGCTGCCCCGGAGGTACGAAATGATGTAGAGAATACAATCATCGTCGTCCGGAAAGTCTTGCGGGCGCTCCGCAAAGTGCAAATAGCACTGGGTGAGGAAGGACGAGAGTTTAGCCGGGTCCGATCCATCGAAGGTATCCGGATTACGGAGATTGGATCGGTTGGAACGAGGAGGAAGGTCCGCGGGACGAGCGGAGAAAACATTGATGGCATCCCGGAAGGTCCGGATGGTGTCCATGATTAAGGCCTCATTAGCCTCAGGCGTCG
This sequence comes from Mycena maculata, assembly GCA_029448575.1. NCBI lineage: Eukaryota > Fungi > Basidiomycota > Agaricomycetes > Agaricales > Mycenaceae > Mycena > Mycena maculata. The sequence continues at coordinate 127,797 of JARJLG010000254.1, read as the reverse complement.
TAACACGACGAGGAGCCCGAGGTATACCGGGACCTCCGGGGCCACCGCCAGGTGGACCGCCAGGGGGGCCTCCGGGTGGACCACCTGGAACACCAGGACCACCGGGACCGCCGGGACCTCCGGGACCACCTCCGGGTGGACCTCCGGGAGGGCCGGGCGGTGGACCAGCACCACCACCTCCACCACCACCACCATCACTGCCACCATCGCCTCCATCGCCGTTGTTACTGCCCCCGTCATGAATGGAAGGAGCAGGATCACGCTCGGGAAGCTCCTCCGACAAGTGGAGGCTTGCTGCATGACCTCCGGAGTCTTCGGAAGCCTCCTGGGGATCTTCCGGAACCTCAACGATACGAGGCCCAGCGATGGGAGATACGCTACGAGAGATTGCTGCAGCGCGGCGTGGATGGGGTGAGGCCGGATATCTCACCGGATTCTCGGGGGTCCGGGGATTGAGAACTAACCCCGGAATTGTTGTCGGAGATGGCATAGGTGGCGCAGGTGAACTCCGAGTGAAATGCGGAGTGTATCGAAGGGTGGGTGATACCGGAATAGACGGGTACATCGACGGACCGAGAACTTGGACCGGAGTACTCATCGGAACGATCTGGCTGAACATACGGGATTCTCGGCGAGGTTCCCGATCAGTCCGACCAGTGTTGGAACGTTCGATTTGTTCCGTGTTGGGTAGATTTGGATTAGGAAGACGAGACATTGCCAGTCAGAATAGTGAGATTGATAATACTGTTATATACCGAGCCGGGGTGGACCCGAAGAGTAAATGACCGAGCGACCGGAGGCTCCGGTATGTCGGAGCGTCGGAGAGCCGGAGGGTCCGGAACGTATACGGAGGAGGATCACAACACCACAGGGGGTCAAGGGTGAGTGACTACCCTAACCGGCAGGTACCCGATAGAGGAAGACGAGTCGGAGTACCGGAGGGAACCGGAGAGAACGGAGACGACTCAGTGCAAGGGAAATGAGCCAAGCAACGTCAATTATCAATCTGACGTACAGGACATATTAAAGACGTATTTATACTAAGTATCTAATTGTATTCCATAAAAGGAAGGAGAGTGGTTCTTAACAATAAGTCAAGTCAGATGGGCTGATGAGAAGTCGTATGACAATAAGTGAAAAGGAAGGAAGACGGATAAACGGGAAACGCTCAGTAATCCTTCATTGCGTAAAAACCCGATGGTACCGGACGGTTCGGAGGCTCCGGTATACTACCGGAGCCTCGGAACCTACCGGAGCTACCGGAAGGTCGACGAGAAGACTGGGGATGTTGCATGGATATAACAGCTTAAGACCTTTGGGTCGAACTAAATGCACATTGATCTTCGCGTATTGGCTTGGACTATGCCACCATTACTTCTTCATATACTTGTGATTCGATGTAAATCTCGTGCGCTCTCTGTATCATGCATATGATCTTGTACTGCCTTGAATATCATTCCAACGTTAATGAGTGCCTGCCACAGAGTCGAGACATTAATAATATTTGTGGTTTTTTAAACTCGAGGCCTTCACTGCCTTCCCAGTGGGCGAAAATGAACACATTTCATCATAATCTAGCAATGATGCACAGTGTAGGGTCATTTCTGTTTGCCTGGAAGACATGCCATTAGTATTCAAGGCAAAAAACCTAACCAAAACCTCTGAATTATTCGAAAATTCTGTATACTGGAGAACTCCGCCATGAAGGGAATCGTTTCAGAATGTCCACACCTCCGCTTTAAAAAATGGACTTGCTGCTGCTGCGAGTCTTCGTGTTTAACACATTCTCATGCCAGCGCAGAGCGTCCAGCATCCTGACTTGCTAAGTCGGAGCCGCGCATTCGATCTACGCACAAACCGCCATTGCCATACAGTTGCTTCCGCTTCTGAAAAGTGGTTTACAACCGAGCATCCTGTCCTCACTGAGGATGAGCGGGCTGCTCTTCGATCCATGAAGGTCGGTGAGGTTGTGCACACCCTTGATCGTTTCCCAGTGGTGGCCCGACTAGAAGACGTTTGTGCTCCCTGCAGCCTCGCTCCCCGATCCTTCCACTTTCTTCACCTTGTCCCAACCCGTACTGCCTGTCTCAATAGCGTCTTTGCATCGCCACCTTCACCTGTGATGTGGTCTGGCACGTGCTCGACTGAGGTTTTGAACAACGGCCCAAGCTCGTTCAAACTCTTGGGATCCCCCTCGAGTCAGAAGACACGGTTTTCCGTTCAGAGGGAGGGAAAGCGGTCAATATGTGCGCTACGAATTCTGTGTTTTGGTGAACATGCCAGTCTAGATCAATTCTCAGTCATCTTGGGTAATGTTTAGATGTTGCAGACCTACATAGACCGCACAGAAGGAATCCCCGCCGCGAGTCTGCAGCTTCCCTTAGTTTTGATTGGAAAATTGTTTTGGACAATCTTACCTACGATCCGGTTTTTGTTCCCCAAAACGCCCTCCATGTAGCCCTCAGTCAGCATCCCATACTCGGCTGGTGGGAAAGGTTTAACTGCGTTGATTTTGGCGGCCTCTACCGTAAAATTCTGGCCTGCGGCGGCCAGTATATGTTGCTGATATCTCAGCAACTGTCACCTCGAGAGCCATAAAAGTTACAAATTCTAGAACACGCCTCCCGGTGTCCCTACGCGACGAGCGCGTCTGCGCCCTCCATACGTGGCAGAACCCATGGGTCCTGAAACTCGAAGCTCTCGTTTATTGCAACGGTGGGTGAGGTGTTAGCGGTCACCGCAATGAACAAGCCGCCGTGGCTGCTGGCGAGTGCAGGCGGGGCACGGTTTGTGAGGGATGCGTCAGGTCGAATTAGGTCGTACGGGAATTTTATTGCGGTGCCGCCAGCCAGAGGACTTGTAGCAACTAAACCATGCCGAGAGCAGGAGAAGCGAAGAGAAGGTAGTGACTATGTGAATCGGCCACGGATCAGCCTGGATGAACGTGCCCAGTATTCATCAGACTGCACCAGGAATAGGAGATGTCATTTCCGGTCACTATGGACGGAGGTGCACACCGTAAAAGCGAAGCAAGGGAGTATGACTATAGCTAGGGATGTGTTGGTGCAGATACAGATGACCTGTGGTATGTCGACGTGTCATGAGATTATTTGCGCGATGAGCTATCTGGCTAGACAGTCAGAGATTCAACGAGCTTGATGACCCTGGAGCACGGTTCTCGTCGTGTAAAGTGAGGTTTGCGGGTTACGACATTATGCAGCGGCCAGCCCGGACATTGGTGTTGGAAGGCCCAACCTCAGCACGTAAGCCCGTAGCTGGAACAAAAGGATACACAGCGCGCATTCATTTTTTTTTTTGACAAGTTCTCCATTATTGCAACGACCGACTGCGACCGATTGGCACTGGAAATCAAGTTCCACGTTGATGAAGTTCTGCATGCTGGGACTCGGAGCAAACTCGAAATCAATGTTGGTGCACGAGCCGGGAAATGCCGGCTATGGCGGTCTAAGTGCACTTTTAATAATCCAACACTTTTATTGCGAAATTTCAACTTTCCAACACTTTTTTTCAAAAATTTCCCCGTTTCCGACACTTTTATAGGAATTTGTACTCGTAAAAGTAAGTGTCGGAAAAGGTCGGTTTCCGCGACACTTTTATTGACCGGTTCAGACTTGCGACACTTTTATTGAACAGTCAAAACTTCCAACACTTTTATTGGGGTCAATTTTTTTTATCCTCGGATATAGGTCTATGTGAGATAGTTCTGACTTGAGAAAGCTATGTAGAGTCCATGGAAGCACAGATACGTTGTAAAGAGCAATTGGCACCAGACTGCCAATCAAGCACCGGATCAAGACCATGACAGCCTTCCCACGCTCCTCACGCCTGATGCTTCCATACTCGAACTTGGCACCAGTACAGGTGAGAAGGTTGGAAACAAGGTCAATGACACTATCTATTCCTATTCTACTGCCCCATAACTCAAAAAAATAGGTCCCAAGAAATTTGAACCAACTGAGCTAAGGAGTGTGGGAAGGCTGTCATTGATCCGGTGATTGACAGGCCAACCGAGTCTGGTACTGATTGCTCTTTACAAGGCCGTATCTGTGCTTCCATGGACTCTACATAGCTTTCTCAAGTCAGAACTATCTCACATACTACCTGGGACCTATATCCGAAGATAAAAAAAATTGACCCCAATAAAAGTGTCAGAAGTCTTGACTCTTTAATATTATTTGGGACTGGCTAGTTGGCCACTTTCGTATTTGGAGCCCATGCTCAACAACACTATTTGACAGATCAAGTCCCCGTGGGGTCCAAATCAAGGTGTGCATCCTATGAATGAATCAAGGTGGTTTCCACGAATTTAGACAGGGTGTGAAAGGTGTACTGAATATTTTCCTGGGGGCCATCTAACCACAGTAAATAACTAGGTAGTTGGCCACCCTGCATAATAACCCGTGGACAGCGAATCCGGCGGTGGTATCGTCCAGGGATAATTGATATAAGGTGTATGTAGTATTCCATGTCATCGTAAGCTGCATACATGCTATGGGATCGGCATAAAAATCTGATTCGGAGGGGATCGGGATGGTGGGAACCAGCTTCATAGCTATTCACATGTCGTGTGCAGGATACAGTGGCGGCACAACCAAAATAACTTCCGGAGGGACAAATGGGAAGTATTACAACTCATCTATGTGCTCGCCTTTATCCCTAGATGTCGGTGGTTCCCATAAAAAATCTGAATGTCCAGGGCACCCAAACTGGGTGATTTGTGGTAATGGATCATGGTGAGGAGGGACTTCAGGAAAATAGTGATGCATGTACTCGGGGGTGCCTCCATCAACATTACTACCCCTGCCAAGTTTCAGAACGATAGTTCTTCCAAAACGTCCACGACGGGGCAGCGATCTGGAGCTACTCAAAGCGGAAGCAATGACTTTGTCCGTGCGTAGCACAGTTAAAAGCAGGGTGGGATTTCTGTGTGATGTTCCGAGTCGAAGCGACACATCCTGGGAGTGGAAAGAGCCCAGGACCTTGTGAATTGAAGGGGAATGGGTCGAGAACGAGCCGCCGTCTGGTGGTTGATGTTAAGAAAGCGATGTTCACACACCTCGGGCCGCGATCCGACAGTATAGATTCCGACTTGCCATAATTTCTGATCACGCCATCATTTTGACCCGAAATTTATTATGGACCATCGTCAGAGCCTGTAGGGTCTTGTAAGTTAAGGCCGTTTATAAACCGGTTTATAAACGGCCGTTTATAAACAGGTTTTATAATAGTCCAGCCCAGATCGCCGGTTTATTATTATTAATATTCATCCGGGCTGCGGAGATCTCGTTGCGGACGACAACAAAAATGTTCCTCTGCCCTCTCATCATGTTTGGGTCCGGGTCACATATGTACTATGGAGGAAACATGGGAGGTAGTGTGGTTGGAACAGTTGCTGACATTACATTCGGTCGCCATTTTTAGAGATTTACTGGCAGAAAAACCGGTGGCAAGGGCCGGTGCAATCTGGAGCCTTGCAGACTGGGCAGGCGATGGTAAAAAGGTTGCCAGGAAGAAATTTTGAGACGGAAAGTGGAGAAACTCAAATTTTAGGCACTTTGTAGCTGGTGGTTTATAAACACGTTTATAAACGGCCTGTTTATAAACCAAAGTTAACAAACCGGTTTATAACTCCTGGGGAATAACTTACAAGACCCTAGTCAGAGGTCCCATTCCCTCCCCCAACACACAACTTGTGGTATGTTCTGATCTACTATGTTGTATTTCACAAGTGGCCAACTACCTAGTCCGGCAACTACCCAGTCCGAAATAGTAAAAGTGTCGCAAATCTGAACCGGTCAATAAAAGTGTCGCGGAAACTGACCTTTTCCGATACCTACTTTTACGAGAACAAATTCCTATAAAAGTGTTGGAAACAGGGAAATTTTTCGATAAAAAGTGTCGGAAAGTTGAAATTTCGCAATAAAAGTGTCGGATTATTAAAAGTGCACTTAGACCGCCATAGCCGGCCATCTGATCCGCCCTCAGCCACACAATAAAGCACCTCCTTCGCGACGCACTTTTTCCTCCTGGCGCTTTATGACACGTCCGTTGGCTGCCAGTGCTAAGGATTCTAATTGTCTAAACCGAGACTTGGGAAGTGGCGGGCCTCCATGAAACGTAGCCCCATTTGGACGACAATTAACTTCATTGTTCTTCGCTCATTATGACCCATCCCAAACGCTGGTACCCTCGCTACTTTTGACTATATAATGGCCTCGTTCCCTCGAAGCAACTTATCCCGCTCTCCTAGATTTCATCATCCTTTCTTGGGTCTTATTCTCAATTTCTTGGGTTTGCTCCTGGTCGAGCTCTTGCCACTCTCTCTTTAACGAATCCGACGCTGCTTATAATCTCTCTTAATCCCTACCAACTTCCAACTTCCACGTTCACGACCCCCCGCCAGCATGCAAATTTCCACACAGTTTGTCGCCTTGGTGGCTACCGTCATCCTCGCTCTATCTTCTGCGGATGCTCGTCCCGTTCGACGGAACCCGAGCGGGATGGTCACCCTTCCGATGCGCCTCGTACAAAGGAACCAGCACCTCCCCGTTGAAATCGTAAGCAACTCCCGATACCTTCTTGGTTTTTATATCTTACACGTGTTCTGCTAGCGTCACCAGCAGCACATCAACCGTGCCGAACGCCTCGTCGCTCGTGCGGCTGGGCTTGAAGGGCCCTCCGACGTACAGCTTCGGATCAACTTAGCGCGGCGTGAATCATACCTCTCGTTAGTAGAGAAACGCTTCAACATCCCTCCGCCCGACTACGGATTGCCAGCCGGAGAGACAGACGGCATTGTCTCCAATGTAGTCGAGGAAAACGATGCGTACGCTAACTTTCCCTCTCATGACCATATTCTTACCTTCTTTCATTAGTACCTCTGAAGGCAATGCCACGCTTGCTCCGATGTCGTCTGAAGTCGAGCCCGAGTAAGTGGTTCACGACGTATTCTCTTGCTTTTTGTCTGAGCATCTTGACAGCGGCCCTGATACTTCGTTTCTTGTCACTGTGCCAATTGGAACCCCATCCCGCGACTTTAACATAATCTTAGACTCGGGATCAGGTACGATACATCCGCTCGGATCCGGCCAGAGATTAACCGTATATTCAGGCGATTTTTGGGTGGAATCTTCAACTAATTGCACCTCGCAGAACGGAGGTGGTTGCGTATGTTTCTCTCTGTTGCCCAACGCTCGGTATGTTGACACTCCGTGCAGGGAAACCACACGTTCCTCGGCGAAGACAACTCGGCCTCTTTAGTCAATACACGCCAGCCCTTCAGCGATTCCTACGGCTCGGGTGCCGCTTCTGGGGATATAATCACTGACACCATCGTTCTGGGTGGCATGGTACTTGGGAATCATTCCTTTGGCCTCGCGAATATAGTCAGCCAGTCATTCAGTGGAGACTTGGTTGCAGACGGTCTGATGGGCCTCGGTAAGCAGGTAAGTCACCCGCCGTTGTACCCCTGAACACCAGGCTTAGATTTCACGCAGGGATTGTCAGCACAGAAGGTTCTCACCCCGGTGCAATCCTTGCGCAATGCAGGTTTTATCTCTGCAGCGATCACTTCCTATCAGCTCCCTCGTTCCGTCGATCACACCGACGGGGAGGTTACTTTTGGGTTCGCCGTCCTCCGCTTTTTATCGATATCCGCTAACATGATCTTCAGCGCTCTGGATGACACCAAATTCGACGAAAGCACCCTTGTGACCCTCGAGGCCACGAACGATGCCTTTTGGATCACACAGCTGGGAGGAGTCACCGTTGATGGTGCTACTGTTGCCCTGTCAGGCAATAGGACCGCTCTCATGGACACGGGCACAACTCTCCTCGTCGTTCCGTCGACCGACATCGCCGGCATTCACGCGAAGATCCCCGGTGCCAAGCAGACTAGCTCGGGCTCCTTCACCGTCCCGTGTAACACAAACGCAAGCGTCGCGCTCGAATTCGGAGGCAAATCTTTCCCTATCAACCCGCAGGATCTTACTTTCGCGTCGGGGGGTCGCACGACGGGAGACTGCACATCTGGCATTGGTGCTTTTGCCCCTGGGCAGACCCCGACCCAATGGCTGGTGCGTACAGTTTTTGACCGCTCACGGTGTGTGGCTCAATCGTTACAGGTCGGCGGCTCCTTCCTGAAGTCGGTCTATTTCTCGACCAATGTCGACGCGAACACAATCACGTTGGCTCAGCCTGTCTAATTGTTATGAACTCACGGAGGACTATTTTTTCACGATCTTTTACGCACCCGCACTAATGAGCTTAATGAGCTTTCTGTAATACGTGGGCCACTGTACCGTAACGGACTGTCGGACAATTATTTGTATCACTAGCAATTATTCATTTCTCCCCGGGCGCATCAGCCTGAGCTTCCTGTGTACATTTGTCTTCAAGTTGGCTTCACTCATGATCATTCCGAGTCCCTTCCGGGTTCAAATTACCTCTTTCCCCAAGGTTCGGCCATCACGCAGTGCAAATCTTCTGTACTTGACGCCAGTGCACTGTTAACGCGTTGACGACCGATGTCCGGGAAGACGACGAACTCTGATACACGAACGTTGCCAGCAACTCGTGTCCTGGGCCTATTCAGGCCTATTCGTGGTTAACATGGCGCTCATCCATTCCCACCGTGATCGTCACGGTCGGCAGTCGCGCTAAAATTAATTCAATCCCGAGAGCATATAAAGCGCCGGAAATGGTCTGTTACTGCCCCACCGAAGTTGATCTTTGGACCTGCCGGTTAGCTGCTCCTGGTTGAGCTTGCTTTCCTTCCTCTCTTCGCGAACTCCTGCGCCCACGCATCTCACGACTTGGACGACCCGATAATGAAGCTTGAACTACATTCCATCTTATTCGCTACTGTTCTGGTGTCTTTAGATCATTGTGCCTCAGCCCATCCTATCCGACGGAACAACGGATTAATTACAGTACCCATACGACGGTATGATCCTACAGGCGCCGATGGTGGTATTCACTCAGATCTGGTGCGCACTTCCTACACGGCTCCCTATCTACGTCTGAAATTTAATATTCCAGCAACACCAACAAAACATCAACCGTGCAGACCGTCTTCTTGCCCGTTCGATGGGACTGAAGGGGCCGTCTGATGCAGACTTGCGCCGGAATCTAGAGAGAACCATCTCCGACCTACGGGCGCGCAAGGAAATTCCATCAGACCAGCGGTATAGTATAGCTGGCATGAACCTCGATGGTTCTTCCCTCCTGGGACGCGACGAGTATGCTCCGAATCTCGTTCTCGTCTTATAAATTTTGATTTACCTTAGCAGCTTGTCGCAAAACATCTCAACGTTCGCGAACAATTCAATGATCCTTAATATCGAGTAATTATACTCCTTTGATTCGTTATATACCTCCCTGACCCGAGAATCAGCGGTTCTGATACTCAATACCTTGCCACCATCCCCATCGGAACGCCTCCGCAAAACTTTAGTGTCATCATGGATTCAGGTTCCGGTGAGTTCATTTCTCCGACATACCTTGGCTGTGTATTGATTGCGTAGCTGTGTTTTGGGTGGGCTCCGACAACTGTACATCCATTAAGGGTGGACCGTGTGTGAGTTGTCACTGTCCGTGGTTGAACGAAAGCGCCAGGACTCATGACTCTGTTAGGGTAATCATACCTTCCTCGGCCAAAAACAGTCCAGCTCCTTCGTGAACACCGGAACCCAGTGGCAAGCTCTTTATGGGTCGGGAAATGCCAGTGGGACCGTCGTGACGGACAATGTCGTCATTGCTGGGATCAAAGTGAACAACCTTACCTTTGGCATTGCGAACCAGCTCAGTGAGGAGTTCACGAGCGACAATAACACCGACGGGCTGATGGGTCTGGCGAGATCCGTAAGTACATAAACTTGTTTTGTTCCAGTACTAACACAGAATGTAGAGTCTAACGAAGCTCAGGATTCCAACGCCCGTGGAAGCGATGGCGAAGCGGGGCCTCATCCCTGCCGCCATAACTTCCTACCGGATTCCTCGCCGTTCCGACGGGGTTAATGATGGTGAAATTACATTCGGGTCGGTATTCACAACCTTGATCACCGAGCATACCTCATACCTCGACAGCGGCCTAGATGAAAGTAGATTCAACCACGGCACATTGGTTACCGTGAACAGCACCGACACTGGCTTCTGGGTGGCCGAATTGGGCGCAGTTACTGTCGACGGAGTGGATCTCAGACTGACCAACAGGACCGCGCTCCTCGACACTGGCACCACCCTCATGGCGGCCTCCCCGGACGATGTCAAAGCTATCCACGACAAAATCCCAGGTGCGAAGCAAAATGGCCAGGGTTACACCGTACCATGCAATACCACTGCTGTCGTCGCGTTAACCTTTGGCGGGCAATCTTTTCCGATAAACGTCCTGGAGCTTGCGCGTGGCTCGGCGACTCAAAAGACTGGGGATTGTGGCTCGGGCATCGGTGCTAGTGCCACAGCCGGAAATAGGTGGCTGGTACGTATTTCCAACTTGGTAATAGTGTGTATTCTGAAGTTCCGCAGGTCGGAGACACATTCCTCAAATCAGTCTACTATTCAACTAACGGAGACACCAACCAGATTTCTCTCGCAACACTGGAATAAATTGGGCTGGGTTTGTTCATTGTAGTCCTTTTTTCTATCCCTTGAGTTATCAGTTTTACCGGGTTTTAACAAATCGCACGTTGATGTTGTGGTCTCAATGTGATTCATATTAGTTCGACATTCCGCCCGAGCCAATCCTCTTTTAATCTCGCATCTACCAACTGGTCCAACTCTTTGGCCTTGATCACAGCTACATTAATTATTCCCAGCACCTCGTCCATACCCAATGGGACCCCACCCAATTTCTGCACCACGCAAAGTTCCTTCTGAGCATTCAGAGCGACGGACATTAATCCGGCGCTCAATCGTTGCTCCAGTTGAGAAGGATCAAGGACCGGAGACGTTTCAGGATCGGGGAAGAAGGCAAATGTCAGGCAAAACGGGGTATGATGCATTGAAAGAGGCACGGGTGCGCGTTCTGAAGGGGGATGCTGGAGGCTATGTTGAGCAATGTATTGTCAAGGAGAACGGTTGCCGTACTATTGTAACTTCGTCCCCGATAACCTCGACATCCGGTCTACGGAAATGCTTAAGGGCAACAATTCCGGCAAGACATGCGCAGTCGAGCATATTTCCGGCGTCGGACAGACAATGGAGTGTCAACCGCAAGTGCCATACCTAACGGAATGTGAGGGGGGAGGCGCACGATGGATAGGAAGACGGACCCGTTGCCCTGCTAGAATGCACAGTGACTCCTTGTCTACGGCGTCGCTGCGCTTGAGGACTTTGTCAAGCATACGCGTTATGGTTACTTCTTCTTCGGAGGGGCTCGACGGGAATGAATATACTGGCAGATACGTCCTTTGACACATACCTACCGGCCAATTTCGTACTCGCAGGATGCCATGGGTGATATTTCGGAGTGGATGGTGATGATACCCTCGAATGGGCGCTCGGGCGGTGGCTTCACCATTTTTGCGTCAACATGCGCGATTACTCTGCGGGAGACAGACACAATAAGTGTACACGTTTGAAGGCCACGAAACCAACTTCACACGGTCGGTTTGACGCGTTGAAGCCACTGACCGCGTTTTTCCAAGGGCACATTCCACCCAGCCGAGCTCAGGTCCAAAACTTAGAGTCGGGGGACGCAATTGAAGAGGCAGACGGCCATCCAGCCGTAGGGACTGTTTCAGAGCAGTGAAAACGAATTCTTTCTCTGGAATCGACGGCGATGGAGGTCTCATGGTTTTTGCACGGCGAAAGACAGAGTTTGGTTCAGCTTGGCTGCAGCTTCCCGTTTTCTAGCATCTCCTACATGGTTCGGCTCATAACCCACAATCTACTCGCCTGCCACGTAAAGGGATGTACTTCCAACAACTTCCCTTTGGAATTTAAAGACGTTCAGGTCGTTTTACGCGAGAGTGAATTTAATCCAGATTTCCTGAGAGGCTTCATCCCGAAAATTGAATGGTCTGCTCTGATTGGTGCTGCACGAGAGGTCGGCTCGAAACGTCCTCGCGCATCTTTATTCTGACACGCGCTTCCGCAAGCTGGGGGATACATCTTTGCCGGACCAGCTGCCGGAGATGCTAGACGACGATTTTCTGAAAACCCTTCACCATGTGCTGCTCGAAGTACGCCACTTGCACCCAACGCCCATCTATATCCATCTCACTGTTCGCTCAGATTCACGTGGAAGAAGGCATTATGGTTTGCCCCAATTGCAAACACAACTATCCTATCTCGAATGGCATACCAAATATGGTAAATTACAAGGATTTTGGTTGACCCCCAAACTTACTGTATTTCGTAGCTTCTTGCCGAACATGAGATTGGCTGAGAAAGCCGATGTACGCGATGTATTCACGAAAACGCGTGGTCCACACGCGGGACAACTCCGAGTCCTGCTGGTCGGCCGTCTATCTTTTTGAATATAATAATGTGCCATACAGATGGAGATCATATCGTACATCATTGCAAGGTCTTCGTTTTCCTAGGAATCAGAATGACAGTAACTAGGATTGCCTTTGGTCAACCGCTTCGTCGTCGAAAATAGCTGCGATTTCCTCTATTGATTTTCCGCCGGTTTCAACGAATGTAAAATAAATCCTACAGCTGTGTTCAACAGAAAGATTTCTGTCGAATACGCACACGATAGCTGCGAAGAGATTCGTGCACACGAAGAGTGCGTAATACTTCCAGCCGACCGCTGCGAAAGCTCGCGGAGATATCTGCGTCAAAGCTGTTGCGGTCTAGTCTATGTCAGGCTATGTCTAGCCGTGTTGGGGTCCCTAGTAGGCTAGACATAACCTAGACTGACCCGTCCTGATCTGAGTCTAGGAGACCCTTAAATACAGTGATATTGATATCGCAAAGCCTCGGGCCTCAGACCTGGAACCTGTGATTACTATGTAAGGCAACGACTATGATTAAAATAATGGCACATATCAGGCAGATGAAGTGAATCGTGTTATAACCGAGCGAGAAACTTCAAGAGGATCAGATAGGCCTCTGCGCACATGATGGGGAACAGAGATATGAAGGCGATGGCAAAAGCTTGGCCGGTTTTATTGGTTGAATCGGCGTACTGAGCCGTCAGACCCATAAAATAACTGCGACGTCGCACGCCAGGGCGACACTGGTGACCCATAACGCCGTTTTACGCCCCCACCTATCGAGGTATACTAGGCATATCGCGTTGGCTATTGCCCCAGTCGTACCTGAAACAGGTTTAATTTAATGTGCGAAATAATGGATGCTCGTTGACCATAAAAAAGCAGCAAGCAATATAATCTACTGTAGACTCAAGTTGTGTGTGCCGATGGAGCAAAGAGACGCACTGTATGACCTGTAAAACCCAGTCGACATACGTTCCCGCATGGTTCAGGGAGAGAGGAGTCAATGTAACGTTGTTCACTGCGTCTGACACATGATCTTGGTGCTTGAGGACAAGTCGGATCCCTGAGTCGAATCAAATTTTTCTTTTTCTTTTTTGGGAATGTTTGTAGTACGGGTGGGTACTCAGTACTCAGTCGCCATCTGGGTCGTGGTGTTTCACCACTTTGTGCCGTCGAGGGTGTCCGGACCGAAATTAGCTGGCCTGTCATCCGGTGGTTTCGTGAGACTCATGGCAATTTTGATCTCAGTCGTATCAAATTTTGATCTCAGAAATGCTAGTCTTGTGTACGCGGAAGGACTCGTGTAGCAAATCCTCGGGAAGAGTCCTTTTGTTGCTTAGACTGACCAAGACGCGATGCAGTGAGCCAAGAGATGCTCTGGATCAGCTAATAATTCCCACGACCCCCCCAGAAAAGGAAGTTACTATCAACAGCGCTCGAATGTTACCACTCGACACCCAGCCCATGCTTGCCTCCACTATTTGCATCCAGGCCTCAAGACTCAGTCTAGAATCTCACTCTGCAAGAAGAATGTAGCAACACTCTGTATAAGACACATATGCACTACATATGCCATCAGCTTTCCTTTGCTACGCTTTTTCTTCGGGTTCGGTACATACATAGCAGAAGCATCACAGAAGCAAAAAAATGGTGACTCCTTTGCATCCGTCACAGCTCCACGTGAAGGATGAGTCGGACAGCAGAAATCAGGGCCCTCGTGCGGTGTCCTGAATTTTGATTGTAAATTTTGTATTCAAATATAATTGCTGTGGGTGCCGATAGCAGAGGAGTTGGCATGTATTCTGTAGCTTAATGGTTATGTTGTGAATCATCTTTTTTGGGCCATCAGTACATCAGTCTTGCGGCAGTGGTTCGAATCCCCACGGAAGATTCCTTTTTCTTATGCCCATTAAATTGCTTAGAATCATTCTAACCATCTTGCACATTCAATTAATTAGAAACTGAATGGCTGCTGTCTTCCTTGAGCCTGGAAACCAATGTCTGCCTCAATTATATTACCCTCTGCCCTGTACTCATTTATAGTACTGGCCACCTCTTTGCACCACAGGTTGACTTGTGCTGAATGCTTGATGGCTTGTATCTTGTGCTGTTGTATTATGGGAGGTATATGGACAAAATTTCGTCATTCAACGGGGACATCTGACTGTCCTCAGGCTTCCTTGAGGTCATTACTGAAAAGAACAACAAAGAAATCCAGTGTCAACCTTTGTGTACATCCAGAAATCAGAGGGGATCAAGTAGCCATCTAGGCAACCACTATCTATCTTACAATATGAAATCTATGCCCTCTTGAATAAGATGCAGCTCATGAAGTGAAGTGAAACAGACTCGGGCATTTTGTTAAAACAAAGATACGCAATGGTGGTGGGATGTGGAAAGAGTCTCATAGCATTCTTCTGAGGATACAAGCCAACAGACAGATCTCGACCAATAATATCCTCAGGGTGCACCAGGATCTATGTAATGCATCATCATTGGATGGTCTTGAAAGGCCATTTGAATTTCAGGGGGATTGAAAGTTGGCTGGAAGCATGAAAAATGGAGAAAGCTCACATATTGAGGGCTGTAGAGGCTCGAACTGCTGGCTGGGATATCTGGGAGGCCTCAGAACTGTATTACAAATGATTTTTGGCCCAAAAAAGAGTAGAAAGAAGGAGCATTGGATCTGAAACCATCTAGAGTCCATATTGGTTTACCATAATCACGCCTTGGGGCCTGAATCAGGTTGTTGAATACTTTGTGGCCCCAGAGCTATCAATACAGGCGAAAATGGGGAATTATGGGTCCAAAATGACACGAGAAATTCTCGCGTGGATGGAGAACCCAGGAGACAGTGTCATACCCACTCCATAATATTTTCATATTTATTGAACCAATGAGAGACGCGCAATGTGCGCGGCAGTGGATTTGAACAGTTAGTCCCGATTCGGACTAACTTTGATGCTGGGAAAGATGTGTCAGCTAATAGTCCAAATCGGGACTAAATCTATTCTGGACACCGCACGACGGCCGAAATCAGCAGAAATCACCACGGGTTCCTCATCAAGTACAGAAGTTTTCAAGCATAGACAGAGAGGATGTAGATAGCAGAGCTGAATACTTGATTATGTAACAGCTGTGCATGAGCAATAGGAGGGCTACACGGTCGTACAGGACGAGCGACTGGCAGAATGTGGCTGTGATCCCGGTTGATCCGACGTTCAGATCATGTTGGGTGATCCAGAGATCAAGCACCCCTTGCAGTGATAGGGTGGAGTCGAAGCCATCGGGGTTCCCTCGCCAGACGCCGTAGCTCCATAAATGCCTCCAACCTATTGACTTGCCTCCTTCGTCTTCGACGACAGCATTAATATTAGGCTATATATATGTGGGGATCCAGAGTGGTGATGTCGTGAGTTGGGAGTAGTTAGAGGAAGACCGCAGTGATAAATAACGTAGATCGGATCCCTAACCGCGTGAATAGAATAGCGCTAGCGCTGAAGAAATGGCGGAGGACGTGTGCCTAGTGCTCATTGCGGGCGACACTCGGGCTCCCGCCCCCCAAACTCGGCGTCTTCGTCTTCGTCCTCCACCCAGTCGTCTTCATCGCCCTCGCCGAACTGCGATGCAAAGGCGTGATCAAAGAAATCCTGGCCAGCCGGGAAATACCGTTCACGCACTTCCTCAATATCAGCCTCTTCGAACGCAGCGGTCGACACGACCGCTGGCCGCGGCTCGATGTCCGCTTTTTTCGGGGGAATCAAGGACAAGAGGGTCTGTATTGTAGAAAAAAATGAGTGCTGTCTCGTTTTCAGCGAAAAGATGAGGTATTACCTTTCGATCCACAGTCTTTAACCATTCATCGTCGGGCATCTCGATGGTGAACGTGAGGTACAGATCGCCCTTGGTATCTGGCTGTTTGTAGACCGGCATGCCCTCACCACGCAAAACAATAGTGTCCGCGTGCTTGATGATCTTGCCCGGAGGGCTCGTAACCTGGATTCCCCGCCCATCCAGATGGGTGATTAATATGCGCGAGAACCCAAACAACGCTTCGGACAACGTTATTGTGACGTTCGTCAGGAGGTCGCTGCCCGACCGCTCAAAAGATTCGTGGGAAGTTAACCGCAGGATGAATATCACATCACCAGCAGGTGTGCCGGGCTAAAAAGCGTATGAGCGAAGGTGCGATGGATGGATATTCGACACTGCACCTCTTCATCACCAGCCCCAGCAAGGATAATCCTCTGTTTATCAGCCATGCCCTTTTCAATCACAACTTCTTGCCGGTTCTTCTCCTTGACGATTTTTTCACCCTTGCATTTCTTACACCTGGTGGTGGGGCTCACGTCAATACCCGGCGCGAAAAATCATGTCAAATATATAAACACACCGGTCCTTTTCTCGGAGTTTCTCCCCTGTGCCATCACAATTCGAGCACGACACCCTCGAGGTCGTTATATGTGATCCATGCTAACTCGAATGTTAGAATAGCGACAATAGCAAGATGAGTACGGTGGGACTGACACTCATTTGCACGGTAGTCCAACCTTTCCCATCACATCCACTACATGGTTTCGGCTTTGCGCTCCCTTTGGCCCCAGTCCTTGAACATTTCCCCCATAGAAAAAAAGCATAACGCGAAATGAACGAACCACATACCCCTTACACGTCCCGCACACCGCCTCCTTCTCCATACTGAGCCGGAGCGTCTTGCCGTTGTACAGCTCGTCGAGTGTAACGGCATGTGGTATCTCGGTGTCCTCCCCTTTCCGCCGCCGGCGACTCGGTCCCGCGCCCCCGCCAAAGTCGAACCCAAAAGGCATCCCGCCCCCGCCCCCGGAGGCCTGGAAAAACTGCGCGAAGAGGTCCGCCGCGTCCATCCCCCCCATCCCGGGGCCGCCGCCACTCAGGCCGTCCATCCCGGCCTCATCGTAGATCTCGCGCATCTGCGGATCGCTGAGGGTCTCGTAGCTACATTGAGCGGGCCGGATCAGATTTTGCGCCGCAGAAAGACGGAGACGCACGCGGCGGCCATTTCTTGGAATTTCTGGCCGGCTGCTGGATCATTTATGTTCTTAGCTACCGAGTGAGACCAAGGAACTAGATAGGCCAGGGAAATACACATGCCTTGTCCTGAAGAAGTATATTTAATGCACATGGATCGAACGCGTAATTGAGAGACGTACGGGATGGTGTTCTTTGGCCTTTATAGCAATCAGATGAGGCGGAAATGCATCGAATAAAAAATCGAGATACCTTTTGGCGATACGCCTTTTTTATTTCGGCTTGAAGAATGTTAGGTTCAGCAATAATTGGGTCGGTCTCTACGGACCTTCAGTGGCATCCGGGGAGACGCCGAGAATATCGTACAGATCGGTCTCTACAGGCACTAGCCATCGCCCGGGTTATGGGATGCATATGTAAAGGAGAGATGGAGACTAACTTTTCTGGACGAGGCGGGAAGAGACCCGCATTCGATCACGCACGTGAGCGAAATCCTGTTTCTTCCGAACACAACCTCGAAAATTTCATGTCCTCTCGCTGTGAGTTTTCGTCTTAATCTTGTTACTATGATGTTTCAAAATTTTATCTACATTGTCCAACTGGGTCTCCCTTGTCTGACGAAAACATATTTCGCTGAATTTCCTTGTCTTTTTCTTTTGTCGTTTCAAATTCTGACATTCTTCTTCAGGTCCCCGATAGCATACCAAGCCTCCTACCCACAGGGCCTAGACGATGTGCATATCTTCCCTACGGTCGCCTCATATTCGTCTGATTCATGTATACCTGTAGTACGTAGAAATCCAAATTCATGAATTTCTACTTCGAGGCAGCAAAGACGCTCGACCGTCTCGACGCAAAGCAGGGCTCGATAAAAGGCATCCTCGCCACCCTCCCGGTGAAGGACAGGAAGCGCACCGCCGCGCTCGTTATCGAGACGCTCAAGTGTATGTGCTCTGCCTCCGTCAGTGCTCGGAGAGAATTGACGCGACTCGTCACCAGACAAATCCGCTCTGTCGGACCTAATCAAAAAGGCCAATATAATGAAGGAGGAGCGCAAGAAGCTGACCTCTTTGAACCTGGTGCTCGTGCTCGTACATGACGTTCTCCTCGGGGGCGGTATCCAAGCCGGCGACGGCCCCATAAAACAGGCGATTTTGCGGCACAAGACGCGCCTCCATGGTGAGTTCCAGAAGCTCAAGATTAAGCGCGGCGTCCGCTCGAATGCCGACTTGGCGCAGGCTGGCGATACACGAGCTGGTTTGTTTCTCTTTTCACTTTGCCTGGGAGCTGGAATTTAATGCCGAGGGCTAGCACAAATCCCACGCTACGCCCGCGTCAACACGATGATGTGGACCCTCGACGACGCCGTTAAGTACTTCACCTCCCAAGGCTTCACACCGGGCACTCCTCCCTTCTCCGAATCTATGTGCAGACCCCCTTCTTCTTCTTTCCTTCGAAGCCCCCAGTCAAATCTAATTAACTCAGTAGCAAAACCTTCGCGTACGACGCCCACATCCCGAACCTCCTCCTCTTCCCGCCGCACACGACCTTCCACGACGACGCGGCGTACAAATCCGGCAAGCTCATCCTGCAAGACAAGGCCTCGTGTTTCCCCGCGGTCGTGCTCGCGCCTCCTGCGCGCAAGGACGCGTTCGTCATCGATGCCACCGCCGCTCCAGGGAATAAGACGACGCATCTAAGTGCGCTGATGCAGAATATGGGAAAGGTGGGCATAATTTTTTTTCCCCCTTTCGGACCCGGCGCTGACGATGGTGGGGGGCAGCTATATGCCTTCGAGCGGGACCAGAAACGATTTGGCACGCTCACGATGATGCTGTCGCGAGCCGGGTGCAAGAATGTCGAGCCACTTAATGCGGACTTCCTCACGGTCGATCCGTCCGACCCCAAATTCGCCAAGGTCACTCACATGTATGCCACTCCCCCTCGTCGAATCCTGTATATAATCTAACAACGGCTCGTTAGCTTGCTCGACCCATCATGTAGCGGTTCGGGAATCGTGAACAGGCTCGACCACCTCCTCGAAACAGGTTTGTTCTTTTCCTTTTCCTTTCGTTTGGTGGATACTGATTTTTGGGTAGAGGAAGAAAACCAAGAAGCCCTGGACGACCGGCTAACCAAGCTCGCCTCCTTCCAGCTCATGATGATTAAGCACGCTATGAAATGTATTCCCCCCTCCTGTGTCCTTTGTTTTTCTGATTTGGTGCTGGAATGTAGTCCCGAAGGTTGGCAAGATCGTATATTCCACCTGCAGCATCCACGCAACGGAGAACGAGGGCGTCGTCGGCGCTGCGCTCCTTTCTGACGAAGCTAAAGCCGGCGGCTTTGCTCTTGCGCCGAGAGAGGATGTTCTGCTGCAGTGGCAGAGGCGGGGGGTCCCTGGCGAGATGGCCGTTCCTGGTAAAATTTCCTGAGCAGCCGCGCGTATATATATGGTCGCTAATTTGCGAATATGCTCAGAGGATGCCGAATCCCTCATTCGCTGTTCGCCCGGAGAGGACGCTACGAACGGGTTTTTCGTGTCTTGCTTCGTCCGAGGCGTAGCACAGTCCAAGAAACGGAAAGTTGATACGCAGGACGATGAGGAGGATGAAGGAGATGAAGGCGTAGAGGTCACAGAAATGTCGAAGCGGAAGAAAAAGAAAAAGAAGAAGCAAAAGCAGTCAATACCTTCATGAATATACATCTTTTAATACGGTCCATGCGCGAGGGAGAATTTCTCGAAAGAGTTCGCTCTGGAAGAACATAGAGCATATCATATTGCATAGGACGAAAATGCATCTGTGCCCCGCCCTCCGCCGCCGACGTACACCAAGACCAAAAAACGCTCTACGCCTTCTTCGCCTTGAACACCGACTTGCGGACGGTGTCCCGGCGCGCCTTCTTGGTGAGCATGACGCCGAACCGCCCAAAGTCGTTCAGACTCCGCCGCTTCTCCGTCGCGGCGCGCTTCTGCGCCCAGCTAGACTTGTCCCACTTCTCGACGGTGGCCTCC
This sequence comes from Mycena maculata, assembly GCA_029448575.1. Taxonomy (NCBI): domain Eukaryota; kingdom Fungi; phylum Basidiomycota; class Agaricomycetes; order Agaricales; family Mycenaceae; genus Mycena; species Mycena maculata. The sequence continues at coordinate 107,310 of JARJLG010000254.1, read as the reverse complement.
TTCTCGAGGTGCTTTTTGATGACGCCCGAGCCGGCCGCGCGGGGGAGCTTCGTGAGCGTGAGGGGCGTGAGGGTGAGGTGCTTGTACGGGTAGGATTGCCGTGGTACACCGGTTGTGGGCCCGTCGATTATTGCCTGCACAAGTTCATTCAACGGATGGAATGCGCAGGGAATGGGAGGCGCATACGCGGTTGTGGTCGATGATCTCGGCAATGACGGCGATTTTGCCAGAGAAGGGGCCGGATTTGAGGAGAACGACTGGACTTTTTTTTGAGAAATGAGGTTCGGGATGGAAGGATGTTACGCACCACGGCCAACCTCGACGAAGCGCTTGAAAGTGGAGTCCTGCGAGAAAAATCAGCACCCCAGTAACTTTTTGGCGGAGGAGAAACACGGGAAAAGTTGTGCGTGTGCTCCAGACACAACTAGCGCGTCGAAATGGAGGTATCGATGTGCTTTACACGGAAGAGTGCACGCAAACGCCCGGGGAATACGTAGATACTCACAGCGGAGCTCATTTTGTTTTCTGGGGTCTCTTGGCGACGTCGATTTTCGAGGTTGCAATTTATTTGGTTTACTAGATAGGACCAAACTTAACACACTGCCACCGCACGCGGGAGCAATACGAAATTTAATTCGAATTTACTTCAGTTGCCTAAATTTATTGAAGCACCAAGCACATATGTATATACGTTGGGGTCTGGTAAGTACGAGTCGAAAGTATGGCGCTACGCTCGAAAGTCAAGGGACGTCCTGGAAACTCGTCTCCATCTTTTTCACCAACTCAGTCCGACAGTTTGGATCCCACGGAATGGGACGAGACGCCTGCGCCTGTGAAATTTGGGTTCTGTACTGACGAGTACGAGGAGAAGGTGGAGTTCAGGCACGATTGCAGTTGTATTGTCGGCGAAAGTCGAATAAATGTCGAAAGACTTGAATTCAAGCTAGCAGTGGTCGACGGTTACAGGGACGGTGCCATGAAAGAAATACAAGGAACGGGACCGCATCCGTTCTAAGTATTATTTCGGTCTTTTGTCCTCTCCATCGCTAACGAACGAGTCAGTCCCAAAGTCAGTCGGAAAGGCAAGACAAACACACGGTTGTAATGCAGCAGCTTCTCAATCAGGTCCACATGCGTCAACACCATCCTGCGACAGCAATATCGCTTGAGCTGCAGCTCGTCCAGAGCATCACTAGCAAGAAATAATCATGAGTCAAATCAAATCCAACCCCAAAGCCCCTCCGCGTTGAATCTTACCCCTCGCTTATATCCCGCGACAAGAGATCCAGATACGCGTTCCATTTGTCTCCGATGACCTTTCCGCACGAGAAACAGCGCACCGGGATAATCTTGGTGGCAAGTAACGTCGCGTCAAGGGAAGTTCCGATGGACCAGAATGAGACTTGCCATTTCGCAAACGACGTCAAGTATCCAATTGTGTCTCTTTGATTAGTGGTAGCCTGGCCAGCGCACAGGAAGAGAAATCGAGAATGAACGATGAGAGAAAGACGACCGAAGGTGTCGTCTTTAAAAAATAACAAGTGCAACATCCGGACCCATCGACGCGCTCAAAACTTTCATCTCCACCAAAATGGTATGTCTTCCTCGGTTGACCGGGCCTGTCTTGCTGACGGTCCAATATTGCATAGAGACCAATTCTCCTACAAGGTTCCTATTCGCACTCCGTCCCCGAACGTGCACACTAAAAATTAAATCACCAGGACACGAACGTCCTCTGACTCAAATAAAATTCAACGCCGAGGGCGACCTGCTCTTCACCTGCTCAAAGGACCAGGTCATCAACGTCTGGTACTCCCACAATGGCGAGCGGTTAGGGACGTACGACGGCAACAATGGCTCTGTCTGGACCGTGGACGTCGACTGTACGCTAGCAACTGCTTAATTAATAAATCTGTCCACCGACCGGACCTTCACAGCAGAATCGCGATTCCTAGTCTCGGGCGCAGCGGACAACACCATGCGGTTATGGAACGTAGCGACGGGCAAGTGTCTGTATATTTGGGAATTCCCGACGGCGGTCAAGCGGGTGGCGTTCAATGAGGACGACACGAAGGTGGTCTGCATAACGGAGCAGCGGATGGGGCACCAGTGTGCCATCCGGGTGTTCGAGATAAACCGGGAAGGGGACGGGGCAGATCGTGCGTCGCTCACTCTTCTTTTCTTTTCACCTCGATCCGATGGTCTAATAACGGACGCAGAATCGCAGGAGCCGCTCCACTTCTTCAACCCCATCGGCAGCAAGGCGACCGTCTGCGCCTTCACGCTCATGCCCGACATCATAATAACGGGGCACGAGTCGGGTAAGGTCGCGCTCTTCAACGTCAAGACGGGCGAGGAGGTCGAGAACAACGAGCGCGCGCACGGCAGTGACGTCACGGACCTGCAGCTCAGCAAGGACCGCACGTACTGCGTCACGAGCAGCAAAGACAAGATCGCGCGGATACACGATACCAAGACGCTGATGGTCATCAAGACGTATACGACAGAGACGCCGCTGAATAGCGCAGCGCTGGCGCCGAATCGGCCATATGTACGTACAGTTCTGCATCGTAACTTGAACGCCGTCTCACCGTGCACAGGTCCTCGTCGGCGGTGGACAGGACGCAAAAGACGTGACGACAACGTCCCAGCGCCAGGGTAAATTCGAGACGAGGTTCTGGCACAAAGTGTACGAGGAGGAGGTCGGGCGCGTCAAGGGCCATTTCGGTCCTATCAATACGTGCGTCCTTTGGCAGAGATTCTGTATTTTATTTTTTTCGTCACTGACGGCTCCAAATCAGGATTGCGGTACATCCGGCAGGAACGGGTTTCGCGTCTGGCGGGGAGGATGGATTTGTGAGGATGCACCATTTCGACGACTCGTACTTTAAAGCACAGCCCTACGGCGCCGTTGATATTGAGGACTGATTTTACTTCAATGCATCGAGATTTCGTTGTGCATAATATGCTCGGGCATTAGCCTTCAGCATAATCCATCAAACAACATTTATCCAGTACTACAATACGACACGAAAAGGAACAGAGTGTATTAGATGCCTGTGGAAGGTCAGTGGGCTGGTAAGTAGCGCCTACGTCCCTCCAATAAACGCTGCATAAATACGTACAACACCTGCTTCGTTTGCTGAACATAAAAACTTGCCCTCCTGTACATGCAATCTCCGTCTCCGTCGCCGGCAATGATTTAGGATCCTATCTGGAGACGCGGCAGACGAGAATGGGTGAGGTGGTAGTGGTGATGGTGGTGGTGGTCGCGACGGCGTTGTGAGAAAAGAAAAATCTGAGTTGATCTGAGCTAGGTAAGAAATGAATAATTTTCGCCATGTGTGTGGGTTTAGTGGGTTTTTGTTTCTGATCGTTAGAAAGCGGAATCGAGAACAGAAGATGAGGTTAATTTTCGGGGTGCGAATGAATATTAGGGGATTAGCTGGCTTGCTGTTGCGCGTATTGCCCTTGGTAGTATGACGCGTAGTTGTAGTCTTGGCTCTGCTGGGGATACCCGCCGCCTTGCTGCTGGTAGCCGGCGGCGGCCCACGCCGACCCAGGCGCGCCTCCGTATCCGCCTGCAGCGCCGTAGCCCGCGCCGTAGCCGGCTTGGGGTGGACGATACCCGTTGTTGCCCTGCTGCTGGTTGGGGGGCGCCTGCCACGACTCGGGGCGACGCCACGGAGGGATACTCGATCCACCGCCAGTGATGTCCGCGGGCGCAGACCAGACCTGCTGTCCGCCGCCGCTGGCAGCTGCGCCACCGGGCGTCTCTCCAAGCTCCGCCATAAGATTCGCGTACTCTGAATCAAAGATGCGACCGTTCTGCGGAGGAGAAGGGCCAGCGAGGCCGATGGCGTTGGGATCCTTGTTCTGGGTGCAGTCGCGACCCATGTGTCCGGCGCTACCGCAAACGCGACATACGATGTTGGCGGTAAAGTTCTTCTGCTCGGGACAGTCAAATTGACGATGGCCGACCCCGCCGCAGTTTTTGCAGATTTGGTTCTCGTCGTCACGGAGGGTACCGTTCAGGGCAGCGAGTTCACGAAGCTGGTTACGTTTGTGGTCATTCTGACCTTCAGGAGTAGATGCGGCCTGAAGAATGTGAATGAGATATCAACAAAAAAAGTCGCGAGATGCTCACCGTCTCGATAACCTTGTTGATCATCTTCACACAAGCAGCAACCTTGTCCTCCGACTCCCCTAACACCAGACAGTGAAGGTCCTCTTCAGCATCGTCCGCAAATTGGTCGGGACGAGCCTTGCCCTCTTTGACACTACCCTTGCCACGAATACTGATCTTGGCACCGCTTTCCCGCTCCATCTTCTTCAGACTGTTTCCACGCGGTCCCACCAACAAACCAAAGAAATTGATTTCGGGAAATTCTTTGACAGGAATGTAGACCCGCTCGGAAGGACGCTGAGAACGCTTCTGCTGATGGTACTCGACGGGAGGGCGGAAATTAGGATCGTTCTTCATGGCTCGGTCGACCAATCTAATGCGCTCATCTTCGAGCTTCTTGCGGTAGCGGACCTCACGGGTGTTGGTCCTGCGACCGTGTGCATCGTAGGTTGGCGGGGGAGAGGCAGATCTGGGGAAAAAATCGAAATCAAAATATGCACTTGCGATTGGCATGAAGACGCACCGCTCGCGCTCGGGGGGGACAAAGTCATTCAATCTTAGTTTGCGGTTAATTTCCTCAAGGCGGAGATGGATGGCGTAGTTGTCGAGCTGGGCTTGCGACACACCGGTTGCGGAAATGGCGGTGGGCAGGCCCGGAATCTCGGTCGAGGCGTCTCCCCAACGGCTGCGGCGTTTGCGGGGAGCATTGGGGTCGACTAGCCAGGGATGATAAAGAGGAGAATAAGTTAGGGTTAGTAAACGGTTAGTGTTAGTGTGAATCAGAGTGCTGGACACGTCAAAATGGACGGTGGTCACAGGAGAAATAAAATTATGCTAGTCGACTAACTGGCCTCGAGGTCGCTGTGTCAATGTGTCAGGTGCTTACCTTTAGCATCGGTCGACGGAGACTCATCCCTGCCTCTCTTGCCCGGGCTGTCGGCTTGTGGGCGCGGGTAAGCGGAGGGAGATGGCTGAGCAAGCTGGGGAGGTGCAGCTTCTTCCGTGGGTGCAGGGCCAAAACGACGACGTTGCCCAAGCGGAACTGGGTGGAACGGGTCAGAAACAGACGGGAAAACACACCGAAGAACGAACCTTCATTTGTGCCAGTGATTTGGCGAGTTGCTGGCCTCCACATGATAATCTAAAGACGGTCAGGCTGAGCGAGGTATGGGACACATATACATACCGAGATAAACCAAGAAAGTCAAGAAAAAAGTAAGCGGGACGTTAGAGACGATGGATGATGAGGGCAAGCACAGACTTCGTGACATTCGATGTCACTGGTCACAAACACAGTCAGAAAGTTGCGGCGAAACAAAGCGACTCAGCTTGACTCTCGACCATCATGTCAGAGAAACGCAACGCCGAAGGTTTGTTCCAGTGGCACTTTCCCTGACCCTTGCTAGACCCACTTGTAGCTGGTCCTTCGGATTATCCAGCAAAACGCGCAAGAACCGACGAGAATCAAGAGGACATCGCAATAGACTACGACGAGGACGATGCGATCCCTCCTTCTCCTCCCGAGACGAATCTCGTTCCCCGGGGTGCCACCATCAACTTCAGTGCTTTAACCCGCAAACTCGCAGAGGCTCGTCGCGCAAAGGACACGGAGCCAGGGTCATCGAATCTCTCGTCCCTGGAGCTGCATCGGCGACACCAAGACAGCCTCGTATCCCACATCTTCATGGACCAGGACTTCTCATGGCTGCACCTAAAACCGGACCATGCGTCTCGTCCGCTGTGGATTAGCCCCGAGGACGGCCACATCATCCTCGAGGCATTTTCTCCCATCGCAGAGCAGGCTCAGGACTTTCTGACCGCCATCAGCGAGCCCGTCAGCAGGTACGTCAGCAGGTAGGACCCCGCAAGTAGATAAAAACGACGCATCTGTAGACCGGCCTTCATTCACGAATACAAACTCACTTCTTACTCGCTGTACGCCGCTGTGTCGGTCGGACTCCAAACGGAGGATATAATTGAAGTCTGTGCGCTTTCGCGCCCACTCATGCACTGGCTAACCGTAGCTATCCCTATCTAAGGTGCTGAATAGGTTATCAAAGGTCAGTGGCTCCGGGCCGACGCTCAACAGGTTTATTCACGCCCGAGCAAGGTCCCCGTCCCGGAGAGTATTACGTCATTCATTCGCGAGCGGACCCTTAGTTATGGCAAAGTCAAGCTGGTGCTCAAGCACAACAAATACTTTGTCGAGTCGAGCCACCCAGAGACGCTGCAGCTGCTCCTCAAGGACAGGGTCATTCGCGAGGCCCGGTTGATCACCGCCCAAGCGGACAACAGCATCAAAGCCGCAACTTTCACAACCTCCAAGGCGCCAGTCAAGGGCAACCTAGTTATCCCGGGGACGGCCAAAGAGGCAGATAAGAAGAAAGACGACGGCAAACCTGCTGCCGCAGCGGACGCGGATCTATTTACTTCAGTTGTCGGGGTTGAAGGCGGTATGCCCTGTTGACTCTTCGCTGGTTAACTGATGTTAACCCATCTTTCAGACGAAATCGAGGAAGATGACGAGAACGTGCACGCGTTCGAGATTAACGATGCCCGGATTGACGTGAGTCTTGTCTGCGTGCCCGCCTACACGAATACTCAGCGACTTCTCCAACAGGATGTCAAGAAACGGTGCAACGAGCTCGAGTATCCGATGCTGGAGGAGTACGATTTCCGCAACGATACCGTCAACGCGAATCTCGAGATCGATCTCAAGCCCGCGACCATCATCCGGCCGTATCAGGAAACAAGCCTGAGCAAGATGTTCGGAAATGGGTACTGTTCCCTCGTATTGCCACTCCCTCTGTGCTGACATTTCCACCAGACGTGCGCGCTCCGGCATCATTGTGCTGCCGTGTGGTGCGGGCAAGACCCTCGTCGGGATCACAGCAGCGTGTACGATTAAGAAGTCGTGTCTCGTCCTATGCACGTCCTCGTAGGTGTTCCGGCTAGCGCTGCTATAGCCCACTCACGAACCTGCAGCGTGTCTGTGATGCAATGGAAACAGCAGTTCATGCAGTGGTCTAACGTGACGGACCGGCAGATTGCGGTCTTCACCGCGGACCAGAAAGAAAAGGTGCGCTGGACCGGTGGAGGCAGCTATTTCACCCGCTCATGTTTTCTTAGTTTGCGGGAGACAGCGGTATCGTGGTGTCTACGTACTCTATGGTGGCGAACACACATAACCGGTCGCACGAGTCGAAGAAGATGATGGAGTTCTTGACGTCCCGTGAGTGGGGCTTCATCCTGCTGGATGAAGTGCACGTTGTGCCTGCGGCGATGTTCCGCCGCGTCGTCACCACCATCAAGGCGCACTCCAAACTGGGGCTGACCGCCACACTCGTCCGCGAGGACGACAAGATTGCTGATTTGAACTACATGATTGGGCCGAAGCTCTATGAGGCAAACTGGATGTAAGAACCCTATCCCAACCACCATCGACTTCTTCGCTCATATGATACATGAAGGGACCTTGCCGCCAAGGGCCACATCGCGAATGTGCAGGTAAGATACGACGCGAAACTATTTGTCTCCGGCGCTTATCTTTTTGTCTAGTGTGCGGAAGTGTGGTGTCCCATGACGCCCGAGTTCTATCGCCAGTATCTCAGGATCCAGAACCGCAAGCGCATGCTCTTGTATTGCATGAACCCGAACAAGTTCCAGGCGTGCCAGTTCCTCATCAAGTACCACGAAGACCGCGGAGACAAAGTCATCGTGTTTTCTGACAACGTCTATGCGCTGGAGGTAGGCCATTCGTGCCGTCTAGTGCTAGCCGTGTTCACGATTGGTAGGCGTATGCGAAGCGACTGGGGAAACTGTACATCCATGGCGGGACCGGCCAGGTCGAGCGGATGCGCATTCTGTCGTGGTTCCAGCACAGTCCGCAGGTTAACACGATATTTTTGTCCAAAGTGAGTAACGCAAAAGCTCCGTAATGGTCGACTAACGTCATTGTAGGTTGGAGACACGTCGATTGACCTGCCCGAGGCCACTTGCTTGATCCAGATCTCGTCGCACTTTGGGTCTCGGCGGCAGGAGGCCCAGCGGCTGGGTTCGTGATATTTTTCGCTGCCTTGACTACCCCGCTAACGCTTCCCTTGGCAGGGCGCATCCTGCGCGCCAAGCGGCGTAACGACGAGGGCTTCAACGCGTTCTTCTATTCGCTCGTGTCTAAGGACACGCAGGAGATGTTCTACAGCACGAAGCGGCAGCAATTCCTGATCGACCAGGGGTACGCGTTCAAAGTCATCACGCACCTTGACGGGCTGGACAAGATGGAGGACTTGGTGTACCGCACGCGCGACGAGCAGATCGAGCTCGTGCAGTCAGTACTGCTCGCGAGCGAGAGCGAGGCGGACCTGGGGAGCGACGTGCGCGCGGGCGAGGGCGACCTCGCGGGGACGGTCACGTCGAAGGACTTTGGGCGCGTGCCGCGCATGCCGGGCGCGCAGCGCACGACAGGGTCGCTCACCGCGCTGAGCGGCGGCGCGCACATGTCGTATGTGGAGCAGAACAAGTCAGCGAACAAGAAGCTCGCGCGCGAGGCCGCGCCACGGCACAAGCTCTTTGCGAAGCGCGACAAGGAAAAGGCGGCCGCGAAGAAGGCTGCGCGGTAGAGTTTTCCTTGTGGTCCTTTCTGGGGTTCCTTTTCGTTGCCTTGTTCACAGTAAAGTATAAGAAATAATTGAGTTCTACTGTAAGTATATGGACCCATGAGCTTCGGCGTCCGGCCTCCGAGTCCGAGTCCCTCATGATTGACGCGGCTGGCGCGGACGCGCTGTGAAGTCGAGAGTGATACTCAAGAGAAGTCCGTGACTGGCGCCGCTGGCGGCAACGGAGAACCTTTTATCCTCCGTATCTCCCACGATCTTCTGAGCCGCTTGGGGCTATCAAACGCGAAGACACCGCCACATCCTGGCGTAAATGTGGCTGTGGTGACGTGTGGATCTATTTGGCTGATCGCTTAGTCTCTCTAGACAGACACTGTAATGATACCGGCTCGTCCCTCGCCCATTACAACTGATCGCTCTGTTTCTCTCTCTCTCTGTCGCGCCACCATGCCTCGCCTTTCCTCGAACCAGCTCGAAGTCGCGCGCACGATCGCCGAGCAGGTTTTCAAATGGGAAGTTTTATGCGAAGAACACGCTGCCGTGCTGAGACAAAACATGTTACATGAACGAATGCGCGGCGGCGTATGAAGAAGTCGAACGCGCCACTCCCCCTCCCCGAGACCAGTGGGACCGATGTATTGAAGAATTGGCACGTACCTTGGAGCCCAAGGCAGTCGCCATGATTGAGTATATGATTCCTGGATTCTTTCGCATTTTCTCACCTCGCCACTCCAGTCGCGTCAAGGCCGTGGCTGCTCTGCTTTTTATTGTCCCGCCTCTCCATCATGAAGGCCGGAGAGGACACTGCTATGTGCCTGGAAATTCTCAGAATGAAAAACGCACTGGAGTATGTGGCTGACCTTTCTCGTTGATCCCTTCGTCTAACGTCTAATTGCTTTCGCAGCCAGCAAAACCGCGACAACTGCAAAGTGATAGAAATGGTTCTGCCTCCACCTGGAGAAATGAACTCCTATCTAGCCAAGCGGATGGGCGTTCCCGTCGACAATTCAACACCTACCACCACTCTGCACGCCTCCGCACCATCGACCCGCTACCCTCTCGTCGTCCCTGCCGACGACTTCACATCCGCCTCTATCCAGATTGCAAGTCGTCCGACGAGGTGACCCGGGACGATCTCAACCGTCTTCATCGGAACCCCGACCCCCTTCTCGATGGTGGGATCTTCATGTCCGCCGAGGGCAAAGTGTTCAAAGTTGTGTCCATCACTACGATAGCGAAAGCTGGCGGTCGCGATAGGCTTTTTTACGTATCTTTTGCCGACGAGGGTCCGGAGGCGGTCGCGTATGAGGAACATTTTTTCAACTTCTTAGGTACCTCAGTCAAGTTAACATTGTAAAGTAGTTTCAAATACAAAGCACTGCTGGCTGGACGTGAGGCCCTGACCGTCAAAGGGAAAGCCAGAATGAAAACTTTCTACGCCTCGAGGTTAGGACAAAGTTTCATGTCCCCAATAGTAAGCGCATTCCACCAGCAAAGTGCGGAGGGGCGAGGCAGAAGAGGAGGAGTACGGAGACCGCCTTGCGCCGCTTCCGCGTCGACAGATGCAAGCGGCAGCTGGCGACGGGGTGCCGCCGCGGCGATTGAGCTCGAGCGAGATGGAAAGTCGGCCAGAGAAGGAAAAGGCATCGGGACGAACGAGGACTTGTGCGGGAAGAAACAAAGCGAGCTTGATTGATTTATACATACATTGCCGTTCTATCTTTCATTGCATAATATCGCCACCGCCATGTTCTGGAATATGGGGACGCGTCAAACGGCTGTGATTTTACGGGGGCTATTGAGGGGCTAGGTTGGATTCGGGAAGGAGAGTAAATTCCACCATGCAAGGTTCGAGGAGGGGGGGTCCATTCGGCGGCCAATCTTACTAGGCCTGTATCATCAACGAGGTGGTACCAGTCGCCTGGACGCATACATTTCGAATGCCAGAGCCAAGACATCGGAATAGAATCATCTCCCGCATGCGACGGACCGCCGACGGTCCTCCTGACACGGTGCTTCATCATAAACGAGATAACCATGACTATAAAGATCAAGGTCAAGCGTCCGTGAGTTTGGAAACGCTCTGCCGAGTCCTGGGTGAACCAGTGCAGAGACTTGTCGGTCAGAAATTCCTCAGACGTGCGGATTTCGAAGGTGGTAAGGGAGGCCAAACGGGGAACACATTGAAGGAGGTCCGCGGAAGAGGTGTAGTGCAAACGAGGAACCGGGGTTCAAATCGACAGGGAATGAACGTAGGGAAGGGAGCGTTAGGAGTTGATGGACGAGGGGAATGAGTATGGTCGATATTTCGAAGAAAGTAATACGGTCATGCACGACCAGAGGGGTCGACTCCACGGGCAGTCCCGTATCTAGAAACCGGAAGCGGAAATCTACCAAGGCCAGACATTATCGAAACACGTCCACGGACGCAGCGCGGTTGAACCCGTCAGCAGTGGAAGCCCGTCAATTGGTTCCACGGGAGCAGAACCGACGCCGCAGGGTGGGTGAGCTGAGGCGCGTCCGTGAAAGCCTCGACGAGATGGGTAGAGTGCATGCTCAGACAGAGCTTCGTAAGGCAAGGCAGCCGCCCGCGTACTTGATCAAAAAAGCCGCAGTGAACGACAGCGGGTAGGGCTCTGAGCGCGCAAGTCAGGAGGACAGCCGCTAGTTTCGTATAAAATCCAATGTCGAGCGATTTCCACAAATGTGGAGTGGATAGTGCAACATTCTGCCAACGTTGGCATACACGGGTGAAAGGGGCCCGTGGTTGCACTGAGTCGATGGGGCTCGTTGACAATGCGCGCCGGGGGTTCATCGAGGGACGGCAGGCATATTTCAAGTTGGGCCAATATTTCAGGAAGTAACATCATCAGTGCCTTACGTCATGAGACTCGGAAAACTGCCTCCTTAGCCACCTTCCACCTAAAACTCTCATTTGCGACTCTCATTTGACTACTCAACATGAGCGCTTATCTGGCCAACCTCTCGTCGGCTTATGGAAAATGGTTCATCTCGCTCTTTCTTCAAACATGCGGAAAGTTATGCCTCTACTTTACATGGTAACCGTGATCAGGACGCGATCAAGTTCAAGTCCTTTGTAAAGTTTTTCCCCCCTCCCTTGGTCCTTACTCAAAGAGAAGACGAAGGTCTTCATCACGTTGTACGTTCTTGTACACCTCGGGATTTTGCTTGATGTTTTGCAGCATTTCTGATGTCGTCCAAACCTTCGCGCTGTTCATATCCAACTACGGTCGTTTCGTCCAGGAATTCGGCGTATTTCACCCAGAGAGAAACCCGTGAGCTCCGCCTTACATTTTTGACTGAGGTTCCTTACTGTATTCAGATCAGATTCAGTGTGTACTCATGCTCTCCTGCTCCTGCGGCTTTATGATGCTCACCGATGTCATGGATTCTAATGTTCATGAATGCAAGTGTTTCCTAGTCTCTCTAGACAGACTGCCCAGTCGTAACCTCCTTCTACAAGTGTTTCCCTAATGACAGTTCGTCGCTCCCCTACTACATAGTCCCTGACGATGTTCCTGGTCCAAATGTGTTTTTCTTTTTTCAACCAAGCCAAGAGCTCCCTTAACTATGGTATTTTCAGGTTATTTATTCTGCGCATTCATCGCCGTGCGTGGACTCAACACCTCCGGACTAAGACCACCATGTTGAGGCTGTATATGACTAGTTGTGCTACATACAGAGAATCTAGATGCTAAAGTTTTCGTCCTCTATATTTCACACTTTCTAACGGGACTTTCGGTACGTGATTAACCCTTTTGAAACTATCCTTTTTGAATACGTTTCCCAGACTCTTCTGGTAATCGTCCCACTGGGTTTGTCAAGTTGAACATTTGTCCACCGCTTTGACAACTTTCTGTACTGACCACACAATCACGTCGTTCGCCGCGTTTCCCCTCCATACACTTCCACATCTCAATTTTACTTGAGCAGTTCTCGACTCTCGCTGTACACATGGCTTCCCAGCACCACGGTTGCTGCGTTCTGTTTCATTCTTTCAAAACCATTAATTCACGTTCTATAGATTGTCAACATCTTACAGGCCGTTGGATCCCTAGCTTGTGATTCGGCCATCGCCGGCCACCACGGCTTTTGATTTTTTTTGGCGAACTAGGAAATATCATAACTGTAGGCCGATTTTGGTTTCCCTCCGACTCGGGACACCCATTTTTTTGTTACTCAGCAGCAGGGTGTTCTTACGCCACCTTATCTTCAACTTTTTTAATCGGGGCATCGTCATGACCGCCTCCTCAACCACACAAGACTGAACCACGGAACTTACCCTCTTCTACACTCAATTGCGGCTGATTTCGAGAAACCGACTTGCCAGGTGGATATTTGGGGCGTCATTTCGCCGTGAGTAAAAGCTGCCAGCGCGATGGGCATTAACGAGTCCACCCTTTGATGGTTTCTTGGTGGAAGTGTTCTGAATTACGACCGAGATAAAAGTCAATCGAATTTATTCAAATATTGGCCGATTTGGACAGACCAACTCACCATCTGAATCATTATGATGCCCTCTCGTCGTGTATCAAAGGCCCCGGCGCTACGAGCCACACCTCCATGTTTTATCGTCGAGGTCTTCCCAATCGGGCCGAATACAAATGTGAGTCAAATTCATTTACATAAATCTCAACCGATTGTCCGAGTTTCACTCACCATCTCGAACAAAAGGGAGTTACGACGGGGGGGTTCACAGTAGCCCCCTTTTCTTCCCTTTTTGCACACCTTTTTTCGTGGTTTTCAATAGTTTGTGCACTTAGGGACAATATTTTTTATGTTTCACACTTTTTTACATAGCTAAACTGAAACGGGGGGAAAAAACCGGACGAAAAACGCTGGGAGTGCAAAAAAGGGAGCAAAAAGGAGCAAAAAGGGCTACTGTGAACGACGCTAGAAAAAGGAGACAAAAAGGAACAGAAAAGGAGGAACTGTGAAAGACCCTAATCTTCTGCCATGCTCCAGCTCTCCGCCTTTCTGCTGAACACTTTATGTGTAAAGGTTCGAGTTTGAATATGTTAAACATACAATTTTGGTGCTCGCAATGGACTAGATATGGAAAGAATCTCTCTCTTTCTCAAGTACGCAAAACAAAAGAGAAATCTCAATCAGACTTTGGTTTCCCTGTCAATGGAGGTCTCAGGATCATGTATTGCAATATTTTCTTGCAGAAAAAGGGCCCAGACGACGGTGGGAAGTATCAAATATTCATGCCCGACCAGCACCATCGGTGTCGCCAATTTTTGCTTTTCTTCCCTAATGTTTCAGCCCCAAATATGTGCCGAAAACGAGGCTGTACAAGTAACGACGGAAAGGCGAAGGACTGCCAGGAAATATGTTTTCTCCCTCTCGGCATCTGCCACTTACTATTTCGGACCACCTAGCTGGCCACCCTAGGTAGCTGGCCACTTGGCCGTTAGAGGCTCAGTGCGTGATAGCTACGACTCGGCGTAATAGAGGATCGGAATGCAACCTAAGACGAAGGTCTGGACCGAATTTTGAGCCGGAGTGATGTGTTGATGGAAAGTTATGGCATGTCGTTGGCATGTCGGACTTCGATCCGAAGGGTGGGAAGATCATTTCCTTACGGCTGCCACCGCCTGCCACACTTGTCTCAGCCGTCTCTCCACCAATCCTCGTCGTTTCAGAACTTCTTGGGCTCGTTCTAATTCCCTGAGGCTGGGCTGTTATTGAAACCCCAAATCTATGTTGATTGGTTGTATTTCTCCCCGCTAGGCACTGAAGAAGTCTCCCGCTGCATTTTTGAGTGGCTCAAACTGGCCAGCCTCGTATCACACGACGCCGCTGTGCTACCGGTCTGGAATGTGACATGAGAGTTCCTGGTATTCAAAACCTCAATCTCAGATGTACCCCCGGATTTTATCTGTTCAGCTCCTTCCTCATCGTAGTGCGCTACCCCAAACTGTGCAATTTCGGTGCCGCCGACACTCGGATTTTTTGGGCAGCTTCCAGCACATTGGGATAGACTTATGAGTTCAGGTATATCTTACAGCCGTTTGCATAATTGATGACAGTAGCCGAGAGAAAAAAAGAAAGAAGAATTTTGATGCCAGAACTTGTTTTGCTCATTTCTCCTTCATTTCTTGTCCAATTACGGTAAAAATAGGGGGAATCGAGAGCATTTCTTAAGGCCTTCACAACCATACCGTACCCACCACCCAATTCACAGATTCAAGCTTGATGATTTTTCCCTTGTAATCAATGAATTTAATGGATTTCCAATTTTATAATACACCTATCTCCCTCATTTCTCAACAAAATTACATGTGGGTGGGTGCGTTTGAAAGCCCCAGTTTTCCACCAGATGTTTTGCCAGTACATAAATAAAGGTGACTGACTGACCGTGTGCAATGGTGAATTTACCTGAGTCTGTTTATAACCCCTCCCAACATAATCACACATTGCACTGGAGGATGAGGGCCAATGCCAGTCTGAAGATAGATAGAAGATTCAGGTGAATTGGGGTTTTAATCAGCACCCGGTTTCATGTAATTCTGTTGAAAAATGAAGGAGATATGTGGGTTATAAAATCGGACATCCATCAAATCCATTGATTACAAGGGAAAAACCATCAAGCTTGAATCTGTGAATTGGGGGGGTGGGCATGGTATTGTTATGAAGGCCCTGAGAAACCCTCTCGATCCCCCCTATTTTTAGCCTAATCGGATAAGAAATGAAGGAGAAATGAGCAAAATAAGTTCCGGCATCAAAACTTTTCTTTCTTTTTTTTTCTCAGCTACTGTCATCAATTATGCAAACGGCTGTAAACCTTCCTATTTCGTTACATAATTTGGTGTGGGCTTAAAATCTTCGGAGGATGTCTGCCTTCATCCTAACATAGTCTGGCCCGAGCCTGCTGAGGAGGAGGAGGAGGAGGAGGAGGAGGATATATTACGCAGCGACTACGAATGGAGCATGATTGCTTAGGTGGCCAGCTACCTGGTCAAAAATAGTAACCTCTCCGAATTGATCGGAGTTGTACCAATCCACTACAGACTCCCGAGCCCGAGTCCCTCATGATCGACGCGGCTGGCGCGGACGCGCTGTGAAGTCGTGAAGTCCGTACCTTGCAGCTGCGACCAACAACGGAGCTTATCTCCCACGATCTTCTGAGCCACTTGGGGCTATCAAACGCGAAGACACCGCCACATCCTGCCACATCTAAGTACCGAATTTCTTTTTTTTTTTTTTTTTTTTTTTTTTTTTGGAGCGTTTGGAGTAACAAGATCAAAGTCTGCAGAAGCTCTGTCCGCTTGTGTTGCTGGTTATGAGCCAGTCATGCCGGTGAGTTTGTCCAGGAGGAAATGCCATTACGCACTTAAATTAACCAGTGTGGGACTCTGGCCTGCAATTTTATCCGATACCATTCAATGGCCATATACCCACTAAAACCCCCTCTGTGAGTGTCCAGTCATCCGGCAGTGAGTCCTCATCCATCAGTAGCCCGCTCCACGTGTTGAGTACGACTTGTTTATTCAACGCGAGTGGACCAAATTTAATTTTGTCTGTGAGAATACGGTCACGTCGAAGTGCCGAGTTCACTATTTTCAACCACTGATTGTGAATATTCACCTCGGTAAGTGTTGCGCCTGGGTTTGTAATAACCCGATTCACACGCAGCTTCCAAATCAGATGCCATCCAAGTGAAACTAATATTGCAAACAATCTTCCTTGTTCGGTCCTAATTTTCCTTCCTGATCCTTTAAATCTTAACAAGTTACATCCAAGGATCAACCCCCAGTTTAGCGTTGGCCAAGATGAAAATTTCTTCAACCACAATTGTCGAGTTAGAGACCAGATAATTTTTTGTTCAGGGGAGTTTGTCACGATTAAGCAGGCTATCTAATCGGACAACACCTTATCTCGTTATCTAAGCGCCAGGATAAGCGCTGGTCTATTTAAACATCGAGGCTATGCTTGAGTCATCAGTGATCGGACAGCCAGGGATCGGACAGCCAGGGATCGGGTTCTCACAGGAACATGCCGATGAAGCACGACGGATTGGTGATCGGACAGCTGACAGGTGTCATGGACATTTCTTACTCAGAACACATGGATCTGGCATGTCCATTACTCAGAACACATGGTTCTGGCATGTCCATTACTCAGAACACATGGTTATGGTGCTTGTAGCACATGGACGCTCTATTGTATATATTATTAGCACTAGTTACATAGCCACAGTTGAACAGTATAAGTAGTGTAGCTAGTTGCCTGTATTCCTTAGTCTTTTATTCCATCATTCTTCGAGCCTCACTCTTACCTGCTACATCTGCTAGGTCCTCTCGGATCACCCTCGCCCGCCTCCCCCCCACTTTCAACGGCTCTGACAAGAGCAAGTGGGAGACTTTCCTCGACGCCCTTCTTAATTACCTATGGGCGTACGACTCGGAGTTCGACTCTGAAAAGAAGAAGATCGCGTTCACCCTATCGTTATTGGGGCGAACCGATGGTGCCTCGTGTCCAGCTACCAATTGGGCACGTAATTGGCGAAAGCGCATGCTGCGCGAGGGGCTTGACAGCCTCTACCACTTCGATGATCTGATCTCGGATCTAGAAGCGACGTTCCAGGACAAGAACGTCAAGCAGACGGCGCACATGCGCCTTACGACAACTCGGCAGGGAAAGACTCCCCTAGCCGACTTCATCCAGGCGTTCGAGCTGAACGCCGAGGAAGCGGGGTATGCCCCGAACGACAAGGACACCCCCCACAACACCTTCCTAGTGGAAACACTAGAAGGCCTCGTCGAGGAGGCGGTGCGCACCCAACTGTATGCGGGTGGAATTGAGGTCCCGGAGGATTACGCGGGACTCAAGAAGAGGCTGACGGCGATCAGCCGGGTCATGGAGCGGGGGAAACTCCGAGCGGCTCAACAGAGCCGGATGTTCTGGGCCCCGGCGCGCGCACAAGCGCCGGCTGCCAAGACATCACCGGGGTTCGGGCCGGCGCCCAACCTCGCGAAGAAGATCGGGCCGGGGGAGACCGCCCCGATGGATGTGGATCGCACGCAGCAGACGCCACGCGTTTTTAAATGTTACAACTGTGGCAAGGAGGGCCACATGAAGCGGGAGTGCCCGGAGCCTCCCAAGTCTAAATTCAATATCCGGTCCTTCAAGACCAATGACCACTCGCAGGAGGACCTGCAGGCTCTCGTAGCCGTCCTTCGCGAGAAGGGTTTTTAAAGGGGCCCCCGCTTGCGGCCAAAGCCGGGCGCCCTGCGGACACGGACAAAGTCGCTCCAACGACGAACATTATGCCTACCAACATTTTTACTTTACTACCCGAACTTAATATTAGCAATGTAGTTACCAACCCGGCTGATGATATTTATACCCCAGAAAATACTAGTCTACGAAAGAGCATAAACGATTTCCTAGTAGCTAGTGTAGAAAACAAACAAAAAATACGTATCTTGGAGAATCAGAATCGGAAACGTAATTTAAAGAATCGCAGAATGGACGAAGTAAATAAGCGTTGGAGCGCATTCAAAAAGGCCCCTGGAACCCAAACCAGTGCGAAAAATAGTGAGACGAAAAAGGACGGCGATGCCGTGAGGGCTCAATCCCAGGATCGGGAGGAAGCGCCCAAACAAAAGAAAACACGCGTGACGCTGAGTCAAAAGAAGACACAGGCGGCGCAGAAGTCGGCACAGCCTGAGGATCGGCTTGCCAAGGAGATGAAGGAACTCCAGAAGCAGAGGCGGCATCACGAGATGCTAGTTCCCGTTACGCTGACTGCGTTGGACACCGGGAAGACGCGCGCTGTCAAGGCTCTTCTCGATAACGGTTGCACTACCACGTGCATCGATCGAGATTATGCCAAGGCAGAAGGCTTCGAGCTCCACGAGCTTGACGTGCACATTGTCGCCCGCAACGCAGACGGAACGGAGAACTCTCGGGGAAAGATCACTCACTACGTTGAGTTGATGCTTTCGGTCGGATCCCACGTTGAGCGCCAACGGTTCTTGGTCACAGGACTAGGCAAGGCTCGCGTGTTCATTGGATACGATTGGTTGTTCAAGCACAACCCCGAGGTAGACTGGCGATCACAAAAGATCGTGTTCAGCCGCTGCCCGCCCGAGTGCAACATGCATGGCACGGAGTACCGGACAGGGATGTCCGCGGAGGAAGAGAAGTTGGAAGACGGCGAGTCGATCCTATTGGTCGACTTTGCAGAACAGATTGATCTGCGTGCGCACGGATCACAGGCGCAGCAGATGGCAGAGGAAGCAAATCGTGGGAAGGAGCGCATGGCCGAAGGAAAGGTCCCGGAGGAGTACCACGAGTTCGTAAAGGTGTTCGCGAAGGAATCATTTGATGCCATGCCCGAGAAAAGGCCGTGGGATCACGCAATCGAGCTTAAGCCAGGATCAAAGGCTGTAGACTGCAAGATCTATCCGCTCTCGGTCACGGAACAGGGGAAGTTGAATGAGTTCCTGGAGGAGAACTTGAAGAGTGGGAGGATCCGCCCGTCGAAATCACCGATGGCTTCGGCGTTCTTCTTCGTGAAGAAAAAAGATGGCAGCCTGAGACCAGTCCAGGATTATCGGAAGCTCAACGAAATGACGATTAAAAACCGTTATCCACTTCCGTTGATATCGGAGCTCGTAAATAAGCTCCGTGGCGCCAAATACTTCACGAAGTTGGATATCAGATGGGGATACAACAACGTGCGGATCAGGGAGGGAGATGAGTGGAAAGCGGCGTTCAGGACGAACCGAGGGCTGTTCGAGCCGCTCGTGATGTTTTTCGGCCTGACGAATTCCCCGGCGACGTTCCAGACGATGATGAACGACATCCTTCGAGAGCTCATAAATGAGGGAAAGGTCATAGTCTACCTGGACGATATCCTTATCTTCACCGACAACTTGGAGGAGCACAGAGCACTGACGAAGCGGGTACTTAAAATCCTGCAAGACAACAAGCTCTTTCTCAAACCAGAGAAGTGCGACTTTGAAAAAACGGAGATCGAGTATCTAGGAGTCATCATTTCCTACAACTCGATGAAGATGGACCCGGTGAAGATTAAGGGCAGTGACGGAGTGGCCGGAACCAAAGAACCTTAAGCAGACACAGGCGTTCTTGGGTTTCACAAACTTCTATCGCCGCTTCATCCGAGGATATGCGGAGATAGCGAAGCCGATGACAAGGCTGACCGGGAAGGAAGGCTGGAGTTGGGGAGAGGAGCAGAGGAAGGCGTTCCAAAGGCTCAAGGATCGCATCGCTGAAGACGCCGTACTGGCGCTTCCCACGGATCACGGGAAGTTCCGAGTCGAGGCTGACGCATCGGATGGAGCTATAGGAGCGGAGCTCGCACAGGAGCAGGAGGGCGAATGGCGCCCTGTTGCTTTCATGTCTCATGGACTCAATGAGACTGAGCGGAACTACGAGATCTACGACAAAGAGATGCTCGCGATCATGACCGCGCTGGACGAGTGGCGGGAGTTGTTGATGGGCGCAAGCCAAACATTCGAGATCTTTACTGATCATCAAAATCTTGAATATTTCAAGAAGCCTCAGAAGGTTAATCGCAGACAGGCCCGGTGGATTCAGGAACTGGCGGAGTTCGATTTCACATTGCACCACCGGCCTGGAGCGTTGAACAAGAAGGCAGATCTCTTATCTCGGAGATCGGATCACGACCAAGGGAAAGACGACAATGACAATGTTGTTCTGCTGAAGCCAGAGTATTTCCGAGCACAGGACATAGTGCTGGAAGGGCCGGAGGCAGGGATCTTGGAAGAGATAATTAAGGAGAAGAAGATCGATAAGAGCGTTAAGCTGGCGCTCGAGAAAAAGCTACCAGCCTGGGAAAAGAAGGACAATATTATATATTACAACGGACTTATATATGTACCCCGGAATCAGGAGTTGCGCGATAAGATTATCGGACTCCATCATGACCTGCCCATGCTCGGCCATCCCGGAGAGAACCGCACGCAGGAAATGGTGGAACGTAATTATTGGTGGCCGAGACTGGGAAACCAGGTCGCCGAATATATAAAGGCCTGTGAGGCTTGCCAAAGGACTCGAGTGCGCCGGTACAAGCAGGGAAAGCTTAACCCGCACAAGATCGCTGAGGGACCTTGGCAGATTATATCTATGGATCTTATCGGTCCGCTGCCGGTCAGCAATGGCTTTAACGCCATCCAAGTCTGGGTCGACACTTACACGAAGATGCTCCATTGCGAGGCAACGAACATGGAGCTGACGAGTGAAGGTGTCGCCCGACTTACCCGGGACCGCGTGATTAGATATCACGGCATTCCCCGTAAAATTATATCGGATCGGGACACTCGATATTTATCCGGGTTCATGCGAGAGCTTAACCGGCTTCTCGGCATAGAAATGAACCCGAGCACGGCATATCATCCGGCGACAGATGGCCAGACGGAGCGAATGAATCAAGAGATTGAGAAATATCTCCGGATCTTCGTCAACCACCGGCAGTCGGACTGGGCTGAGTGGCTCGCCCTGGCCGAGTTCACTCACAATGACAAGACAAGCTCGTCGACGAGCATGTCGCCTTTTTATACGAACACGGGATACCACCCCTGGAAGGGGATAGAAAACTCAGTCGAGTCGTGCAATGAGGCCGCGAACGACTTCGCACAGAAAATGAAGAGGATCCGCGATGAAGCGTCGGTCGCTCTTGAGAAAACCCAGAAAAAGATGAAGAAGTATTATGACGCGCATAGGGCGCGAGGCGCCTGTATTTAAAGTCGGTGACATGGTCTGGGTGGAAGGAGAGAACATAGAGACAGATCGACCGACAAAGAAGATAGATGATCTCAGGCTGGGCCCTTACGAGATCATGGAGAAGGCCGGGGCTTCGGCGTGGAAGCTGAGATTGCCGGAGACGGATCAGACATATCCGGTCTTCAACGAAGCACTTCTCACGCCTTACGTGGAGCCGCCCGAGGGACGGAAAGAGAAGCGGCCGGGACCGCAGATCGTGCAGGGACAGAAGGAGTACGAGGTGGAGGAGATCCTCAACCACAGGAAACGTGGGCGAGGATACCAGTATTTAATCAAGTGGAAGGGATACCCTATCGGGGAACGGAACTGGGAGCCAATCCGGAACCTTAAGAATGCACCGGACATTCTCAACAAGTACAATGCAGAGCATGACTTGCGCCGATGGGCGGAGGACCTGATTACCGGAAGGTCGAAGGAGAGCAATGACGCGCTGGCGGCAGAGCTCAGGAAATTAGGCTTGATGCCACCAAAGGAAGCGCTAGGCGCTAAGTCCCCAGGAGATGCCCAGGAACAGTCGCAGACCGAGGGGATTCCGGTCTTGCCGCTGGGGCATTGGGATTATCTTATCAAGCGGTATAAGCCGAAGCAGGAGTCGGCTGATTATCCAACTCGCTATCTATACGACCCAATCACAAGACGAAGGATGATCGTGGAGAAATTCCCTAACGAAGGATGCTCGCGCGGTACCTCAGTCGAGGTGTGATGGATTCTCACGGTCGTCGGGACGCCGACCCTAAGAGGGGGGTAATGTCACGATTAAGCAGGCTATCTAATCGGACAACGCCTTATCTCGTTATCTAAGCGCCAGGATAAGCGCTGGTCTATTTAAACATCGAGGCTATGCTTGAGTCATCAGTGATCGGACAGCCAGGGATCGGGTTCTCACAGGAACATGCCGATGAAGCACGACGGATTGGTGATCGGACAGCTGACAGGTGTCATGGACATTTCTTACTCAGAAC
The DNA here is from genome assembly GCA_029448575.1 of Mycena maculata. NCBI lineage: Eukaryota > Fungi > Basidiomycota > Agaricomycetes > Agaricales > Mycenaceae > Mycena > Mycena maculata. Next base: position 84,808 of record JARJLG010000254.1, on the reverse strand, counting down.
ACATGGATCTGGCATGTCCATTACTCAGAACACATGGTTATGGTGCTTGTAGCACATGGATGCTCTATTGTATATATTATTAGCACTAGTTACATAGCCACAGTTGAACAGTATAAGTAGTGTAGCTAGTTGCCTGTATTCCTTAGTCTTTTATTCCATCATTCTTCGAGCCTCACTCTTACCTGCTACATCTGAGAACGCAACGTGCGACCTCTCAGACTAGTATTTGAGCCTTGAGCGTGACAGAGTTGCATTCTAGTGCAATGTGCTCTAAAGATTCAGTAGTATTACAGACATGGCAGACACCATTGTACTGCAGTGTCTCAGAGTGAGACCAGAAATCACCCACTCTGAATGTGTTGTGGATACATCTCCACAGGAACTCTCGTGAAAGGCGTTGAATTGAGAGTGATCGAATTGACTTCCAAATGGTTGTGTCAGATGGGGTGTATCCCGAAATTTCCTCCACTGAGCAACGAATACGGTCCAGATTAATGAAGGTGGACTTCCGGTGCGGTGCCTGACGAAGAGAGCGTATAATTTTTGTGAAGACTCTTTGTGAGCCGCGTTTCAGAAGCATTCCTGGAGATTCAAACATCAGATCGGTCTCCGTGTTGATCTCAATCTCCTGTATGCGCTCATCTCGAAGAGATCTAGCAGGATTCTCAGAGACTTTCTTGAATTGTGTGCGAGCTACTCGCTCGTTCAGCAAAGCTATTGCAGCTTTGATCAGCGGGAAGTTCGGATCGAGCAGATCATTTTCATGTTTGTCTCGCTCAGCCACCATTGTCCGCATGAGGTAATCTGCGGATGCACAGATTAGAAGCGGGGTATTTTTGGGAGTGTTCTGCAGTATTAGCAGCAGCCCCCCTAGAAGTGCAGATGAAAATGTTAATGGTATGTTGGGCTGATCAAATGTCACAGCGAGAGCTATACTCTCCTGACCCATGTTAGTGACTCGTGTAAATCCCAGCCTTATTTTGGGTTCATACTCTCCAGCATGTAAAATGTGTGCATGCAGGAAGATCGTGACCATTGTTGGCATATTTCCACCCATCGCATATCTCTTTGTCGATATTGTGTTAATGGATTCATCAGAAGCAAAAATGCGGAATCCCTCTTCCATATTCCTGAGAGTAAGAAAAATGCTCTTCAAGTCCTTTTCGGCTCTTATGTCACTGGCGCGGCATCTGAACCATATTTTCCTTCAAGTCGCTGCTGCCTCTGTCGCGACTCTGATGTACAACCTCTCTCGGCGACACCCGCCTAACTTTCGAAGGGAACTTGTGTTCTTGTTCAACTCTGTTCAACTTCATGATGCAGCTGGTATCGATCCGAAGAGGGGCGCCGAAGTTTACGACAAGCACTATGCAGCACAAGTGTTTCGAGGGCCAACAAACACTGTCTACCGGCGTCGGACATCCTAATTCTGAACCTGGGCCTGGAAATGTATCAGTCAGACTTTGGGGTCGATGTCTTTCATCCTCGCAACGAACAACTGGTACCTCTGTGGCTGGCTGTTGAATCGACCCTTCGTAAATTCGCTTCCGTGTGGATCTCAACCTTCTCAACCCCGGATGTTCCCAGAAAATCCTCGAGCTTCCAAGATTTTTTTTCTCTTCTCTGGGCGAATGGCAATAATCGCATCTTCCGAAACGAAGTCCCTCCCCAAAAAAATCGTGGACTGGCCTTGTCGCATTGGTGCATTCGATCATGGCTGCCCTGCATGATCCATTCTCCTTCTGGATCCCACCACAGGCGCGCCCCTAAAATTCAAGTTACACGACTACGGGTAAGTACCTGGAGATACAATATTGGCTCCTTCGCGCCAAGCTTTCCCGTTTGCTGCTAGGCTCGGACGCGGTCAGCCGGACGCGAACTTTCGCTCGCTCCCCGACGCCGCGCGCCATGCTTGCGTGGGACCTCCATGGGCATACCGACGAACATTCACGCAGATACACGCACCCGACATCCCCGCCTCCCTCGCGCGTCTCGAGTAGTAATGGTTACATTGGGTGTACTGGACCCACAGGATAAGCGCGTGTGGGCCACTGGGCCGTGCCTGCCGATTTCCCTTCTCCTCTTAAAATTCGACGGTCTTCGGGCGCAAGGCGATCACTCCGAGTCGCGTCGGGGATCTGCAGAGTACGCGGACTCGTGTGCGTCTGCGCTCGCGTGGCACATCCCCCCGGGCATACGGGTTTTCAAGAGATGTTCGGGAGTGCGAGAGGGCAAAGTGAAGAATGGACAGGAATAATGACTCGATGACGGGATGTATCATTGTTTCAATGTCACCGTTCAACGTCAACGTCACGGTTTCATAGGTAGTTTTTACTGACCTATAGACTGGGCGAATAAAAAAATAAAACGCGCTCCTACGTACTTACTTACCGTATGCATTATTGTTCCGACTCACGTTAATCTCATTCCCCGTCGGTGTCCAGACCCGTACAACCTCGAGGTCAAGTGCGCCCAGGGCTCGATGAGATTGCCTTCTAAGGCAATTCTAAGGTTCTCCTAGTTTCTTGGATCAATGGATCTCGCTGATTCTCTTTTCGATCGCGTCGAATAACCGCGAGGGTGCCGCACGAAGACCACACGCGCTGCGCAGTGCGGAATGGGGGGAAAGGCCTGGCAGTCTGGAAGGGCCATGACGCGCTCCAGGCACGCGTCCCCAGCGTTTGGCACAGTTTTGGCACGCACTTTTTAGACTTGTCAGAGGTCACAAAGAGGTCATGGGAATGTTCGACGTCGTAAGGAATCGATATGATATCCCCGACGCGTGGATGTCAAAGTGGGGTGCACTGTTTTTGCGGCACACTATTCCTCGGGGGTGGTTAATCCCTATAGCGACCTCACCGATGATCGCCATCCGGAGTCCCGACGCGTCTTGACCGTATTTTTGATTTATTTCTGCTCGAAGTTGTGCTCCTAGAGGCCACTAGGTGGCATGAGAACGTCAACGATCGTAGCAAGTTGCGTCGCAACGGTCTGCTTTGCGATAGGATTGTTTTCTTGTTTTGTTTAGGAACGTAGACGCGTGCGCAAACAAACCGATCTTTGCAGGGCCGATCTCAGATCAATGCGGTTTGTCGGGCTCCCCTTTTATATGTTGACGCTCTTTCCGTCCGCGTAGTCCCGAACACAATGTCCTCCAAACGCGGGCGCAAGCGCAACGACAACCTCCCACCTAACAGAGCCCGTGATGTTCAGCGCGCGTTCAGAGCTCGCCGAGCTGCCCATTTACAGGTATTTCACATCCAATCTCAAATACACCACAAACCCCTCTGATCCATCAACGTTTTAAGGCGCTAGAACAGCGTGTATCTGAGCTTGAGGAGGAGAATAGCTGTTTGCGTCAAGCCCTGAACTTGCCCCAGGCGAATCGGCCACCATTGGGCAAGGGGCCGACCGGCAAGGACAAGCCCAAGTCTTACGACAACCATGGTCATGCGCTACCTTCCAGTCGCAGTTCCTCCTCTCCAGATTCACCAGAGTCAATGCGGGACAACTCGGCCTCACCTGTGCTCATTTCTGCGACTTTACCACCTCGGGCGGCGGTTCAGGAGATTGAGAACGGAACGGGGCCATGGGGGCAGACGATTGTCATGACGGAGGAGGTTCCACAATACCATCTACCGCCTATGTCCGCCCCGCCTTCACTTCAGTCGACAAAGTCCAACCCGTATCCACCCCCGTACCCGCCCTCGCGCTCGTCTTCACTCGCGCCAATGTACATGTACGACACCACCGAGCGACACAATGGCGTTTCAATCTACGAACAACAACAACGCTCACACTCGTATTCCTCACAACCGCACCAGCCGCAGCCCACGTACGCAGACGCGCACGAGGTCGCGCCAGCTGGAGCGCTAGCGTACACGGCGTACCCCTCACGGCGGGCGACGGCCGACTTTACGAGCTTCCAACACCTGCAGTCGCCTGGGGCCATCCGCCTGCCGTCCCCGCCCCGCGGAGTCGTCGACCACGCGCACGACCCGCATGGGCACCACTCCCAGCACGACCCGCACGCGCACCATCGTAACGCGTACACCCCCGATGGCCGCATCATCTCGTAGACTGCCAGCGGGTGTCTCGCCTCGTCTGATGATCACGCTCCTGCCTGTGCGGGCACCGGCGCTGTTGACGAACTGTATCACTATCAACTATTATCCAGCTAGATGTAACCTTACAACAAGCTCTAGTTTAGCATACCCGAATTATAAAACTACCTATTGAATGTCTATAGCGCGCCTATGCAAAAAATTACTAAGAGATTCTCAAGATCTGCATCACAACTCTATCAAGATTGGGTTTCATTATTAAAGCTTGATTACTGTGATCGAGTCGAAGCCCCTATATATTTCCGGTCAAAGCGCGAATATTTAAAACTTCGATTGATCGCGGTGCACCTGACGTATATACGCTGCCGTAAGCGACTTCCGGACTCTTTCCGTCGTGTGCAACGAGGCCCCCGGTCACTCACCCATAACTCCCTCCGTTTTTTTTGAAAATTTTCGTTGATTTACTCTATGAAATTTGGCCTTTTGGAGCCTGATTTACTCTATGTTGGCCGGGTAATTCAAATTTTTCCTCCCGCTCAAAATTTTTGCTTTTTGGCCGCACCCACCGCCTCTGGTAGCCTTTCCCGCACCCCAAAAAGCGGTGCTCCCGTGGTCGTGTTGTTGTTAAATAATTGGCCCATGTTTGCTAACACCACCATCAAGGCTGAAATTGGACTCACATCGGCTCCAGCGGGCCCTCTGCTCAAAAAAATTTTCTCGAGTTCCGCCCGATCTACTCTATGGCGGAGGGAGATGAGGGCTTTAGACCTTGATTTACTCTATATCCAGTCCGGGAAAATCCAAATTTCGGCCTCTGATCTACTCTACCCCGGAGGGAGTTATGGGTGAGTGACCGGGGGCCTGTGCAACGACGCATGGACGCGCCGTACGAGGAACAATCATAATGTGGAGCGGCCGAATACCCGCGAATTGCGATCGCGCCGCAGTGGCCGGCCCGCGAAATCAGCGTGCTCATGTCCCCATCGAACCTGCGTTGTACCTGGGCATCTGATGATGGCCGGATCGACGCGCTAACAATTTAAACAATGTGATACCCATCTATGTATTGTAAGCTCAGGACAGGAGAGAGGGAGAGTTTAGCGAGTATTCGTTTTTATGACTCCCACAAATGTCTTCCTCGAGCACATCCACATGGGCTCTCCTCCTCATCCTCTACCCATCCCTCGTTGCTCATCTCCCCATCGAGACCCGAGTTCCATTGCATACTGGAGTGTCATTCCTCTCCCGCAGCCCCGCCCATTCGTTGGAGCCTCGGCGGTCTCGCGAGTCGGGGCGCGAAGTGCTCCACCCGCACCTCTCTCCTCTCCTTTCTCTCATCTACACATATTCTCCTCACATCACGGTGGCCGAAGGCCGCGCTCTCGGATAGTCTCTCACATTATAATTATTGAGCGTGAACACTCGCAATCTCCCTTAGGTAACTACTTAGGTATGAATAATGAATACCTCGAGAGAGAAGGGGCAAGAAAAGAAGGACGGAATAAGCATCGTGAATATCGTATCATCTAAAAACCTCCGTGTGTCAAAACTCAGTGGGAAAAAGCCAAGAAAAGCGCACGATGAAGGAAAAGAGAGCAGGTCGTCAAGGTCATAAAGTTGCTCCTGTTGCACGCGATGCCATACTTAGTGCGCTGGATGTTCCCAAAAATCTCCCCTGCCAGACGTATTGCGCTGGTGACGCGATGCGGCTAGACAATCTTTGCCGCTTAGTCGAGGTGATGAGAATTTGCATCGTCGGGACTTGGCCCAGATGATATTGTGTAATTTTGAGAGGCCATACGGAAGGTTCGTCAGAAAACAAGGACTTAGCTGCGCGGAACTCCTGCCTCTGATAATTTCCGACTTGTCCGGGTCTCGTCCTCCATCGTTGCTTCCCTCCGCCAATCATTGAACCGAGTGCAAGTCACGAAGAGGTGATGCATGCTCTCTGCGCCCTCATGGCAAAGTCGGCACAGCTTAGAGTCCATCCTCGAGCGTGCCTCGAGGGTCTCAGCAGGTCGGAACCAGAGCTGTGCGGCCGGAGTGGGAACTTAGTTCAAGACGCACTCGGCGAGCCCAGGTCGTTTGAACTGCTTCAGGATGAACTGCAGAAATACAAGCTTCAAGGTCTAGATGTTGTCTGATGTTGTATGGCCTAGGCATCTGAGCCGCAGATCTGAGCTGTGTGTTTCGCCTCGGAAATCTCAGTGGCCGCCGGCCAACCCCACAATTGTTCGTCCGGATTTATCGCATTTACGCGACGCGACGCGAAAGCACTTGCGTTTTCGACTCAAGTCAAGTATAGGGGATGTTCAACCTTCGTGATCGTCGCGTCTGCCTCAGGATATGTTTAGTCTCTCGTAGAGAGACGCTTCAACCAAATTTGTTCATACCTCAAAATTGAATTTGAGATCGATGTCACGTCCTAGCCCAAAAGATTTCGATGGTGCGAGGTCGTTTTAGGGAGTCAGAATAATCCGGGTCCCCAGGGGTCTCCTTGCCGGGAGCACTTTCCAAACGTCGCTGTCCGACGGAACTCCGACGCGATCATATAAAAACACATGGTTAAACCCAAGACAAGTAGTTCCGTGTGATTCACTTGTACTGCATTGAATAAATGTGAGCCCAACAGAGCCCGGCGCAAGTACGCAGGTTTCCAAACGTAGGCGGCTGAATGTTCCCCTTGTATATACGTTACTTCAGCCAAAAAAAATTACAGTAAACTTCTGAACTTTGTCTGACTCCGGAATGCCCCGAGGGACCCGGTGATCCCCGAGCACCCAGCAAAACGAATCGTCACGCCGTGACCTCTCGCGTTTCTCTCATCTGAGACTGTAGAGAACACTGAACAGCGACATGGCAGACGCAATTGTTTATCTAGAGGACATCCAGGTACTCTTTCCTCTCCTTCCTCTCCCTACTTCCTACTCTTTCGTGAATTAAACGCGTGAACAACACTAAGCGCGTCCCATGCAGGACACACCCACCCCCACACCCACGCCCAAATCCAAACTACCTTCAAAGGAGGGAGACACGCAGGTGTACCTCGAAGACCTCGCCGTCCCGGTCAGGCCCCAAAAGACGCCGCTCGCCGTCTTCAACACCAACAGCACGAACCTGAAGAGCAAGGCAGCGACGGCCACGGGCGGGAAGCGCCAGCGGACGTTGTTTGACATGCAGTTCAGCGAGGGCGGCGGGGGCGCGAAGCGCGCCAAGGTGGGCACGGGGACGGCGGTGGCGGCGCGGTTTATGGCGTCCTCGGCTGGCGTGGCGACGACGGGAGAGTCAGAGGCGGCGACTGCGCCGAGGGTCCTCGCGGCACCGACGCGCCCCACGCTCAATTCGCTGCCGTTCTCGTTCTCGGCGTTCGTCGACGGGCTTACGGACGAGCAGCGCGCGCTCCTTGCGCTCGAATGCGAGACGCTGGCGAGGGGGTGGCTGAAGGTATGTGCGCCCTTCCATTTCCTCTCCTTGTACGATTCAATGATTCCGATGCGTAACTGTTGCGGCGCGGCTCTGCTCGACTCGACTCTTCTCTCGATTACTGGTTTACTCTTTTTTCGTTTCAAATATTGTTGTAAGCGAACGCCACTAACGCACACGCAGGTCCTCGCCCCGCTCCTCACGCGACCGTCCTTCCTCGCGTTGAAACGTTTCCTGTCGGCGCAGGGCGTGCGCGGGCCAGCGGACTCGGATGTAGGGAGGGTATTTCCTGCGGGTGAGTCCTCGTTCTTCGCGCTTAATTTTGACACTGACGCGCTTCCCCTCTTTTCAGCGCGCGACATCTACGCCTGGTCGCGCACGCCTCTCGGCAAGGTCAAGGTCGTCATCCTGGGGCAGGACCCGTACCCGGGCGCAGGCCAGGCGCACGGGCTCTCGTTTTCTGTGCCTCCGGGTGTGAGGGTTCCGGCGTCGTTAGAGAATGTGGGTTCCTCTTTATCCTCGTAGGCTACGTTCTGACATCCCATCTCCTGTCCCAGATCTACAAGGAACTCGAATCCGAATACCGTACAGACACCGAGGAGGGCGAGAAGAAGTTTACCCCGCCCAAGCACGGCACGCTCACGCCCTGGACGCTCCCCACCGCCGGCGTACTCCTCCTCAACAGCGTGCTCACCGTGACGCCCAACAGCCCGAACTCGCACCAGGGGAAGGGCTGGGAGGCGTTTACGGAGGGCGTGTTGCGGGCTGTGGACAAGTGGGGGGGCGCGAATCTGCCGCACGTAGGTGCTGACGGGGTGCGGACGGAGGGCACGGGCGGGGGCGTGGTGGTGATGGCGTGGGGCAAGGCGGCGAGGGAGCGGGTTGCGTGGATGGATCAGGTGTGTTGACTCGGTTGATCAAACTTTGGTATACTCACGACGCGCAGAGGAAACACCTAATCCTCACTGCGGCACACCCGTCGCCCAGGAGCGCGGACCGCGGGTTCTTCGGGTGCGGGCACTTTCGGGCGGCAAATAAGTGGTTGGAGGAACGGTATGGGGCGGGGGCGGGCGTGGAGTGGGGAGCGCTTTGATTTTTCTTGGTGAAATGTGTCGAACGATATAATGCGATACTAATACGCAATTTAATGTAAATGCATTCGATTCAGGTGTGGTTGAAATCCACTCGCCGGCAGGACGGCCAACGCGGGGATTGCCGGGTACTCTTGCGGAAGGTGAGCTTGAAGCAAAGCTGTATCATATGCATCGTTCTTGAAGTACCGTTCGATTTTCTGTACTGGGCATGACCCGAGAGATGCAATTATTTATTTATTTTATTTCTGTTTCGTGTACCAATCCACGTTTGACACGCTTTCTCCGAGTTCCTCATGCGGCTTTCCATCTCCCAATAATTTCACCAAGCAAACGACTCACCCTGGCGCCACGGTCACGCTCCTCGCCCTCGCCGTCTCCGCGCCCTCGCCGCCACCACGACACCCGCCCAAAACTGGTCGTAACGGGCGGGGCAGACTGGAGCACGTCCTACGCCGCCGGTTCCTCGTCCTCTGCGTCCCTCAACTCGACCGACGACGACGACAAGCAGTCCGAGACGGACCAGGAGCAGCGGGGACGGGTGCGCCTGCCCGTGAAACGCGGGCGGCGGACGAGCGACGCACACGCGCATGAGCCGCGGGTCGCGTTCACGATTGCGCGGAGTCGCAGTCCGCGTGTGCTCGGGAGTAATTACGCTCTAGGGGGAGGCGGGGAGCGGCGGCGGGGAGTCGCGGACGAGGGTAAGAAGAGGTGGGTGGCATTTCCGGGGCGGGTGAGGGTTTGCATGCCTATCCCTGTGCCCTGGACGACGGCGCGGTGGCGGAGGTGCGTGTGGGCGATCGACGCACGCCGTGCGGGCGAGGTCGCCGTGCTCGTCTGCTCCCTTGCGTTTGCGGTGGGCAAAATCGCGGGCGCTGGGGCGGATGTTGGAATAGTACCCCAAGCGAATGCCCGCGCGGCGCGCGAGCTGGGCGCACTCCTCCTCGTCGCGCTCATCTATCTGGTGCGTCGGTATGGTGCGGTGGAGCCGCTGCATGCAACGGGTATTACTCTGTCCGGACGACCAGCGACCCCGCCGACGAAGCGCCGGCTGGACGCCGAGGGCGACGACAAGGACGAGGGTCGCGCGTTCATATGGATGAGCGTGCCCAAGAATTATCGGTGTGTGCGATTTTATTTTATCTGCGTGGACGAAAGCTAACGACGGGCAGCCCCGCCCCCGACGACGGCCTCCTCACCGCGCTTCTCCTCGGCCCACTCGTCGCCGCCGCCTTGCTGCTCACCTCCCTCTCTTCCCTGGCGCATCCCGAGTACGGGTCGGCGCTGTATCCCCCTGGCGACCCCACATCGCCGCTGTCCGTCCCATTAGGCGCGAAAGGGCGCGACCCCCTCTGGCCGCTCACCCTCCCGTCGTACTCCCTGCATGCGCACCCATTGCCGATAACGCCAGAGATCGCCCTTTTGTATGGGCGGTACGCGCTCGTGGACCTGGCGACCCTCACGAGCACGCTGCTGCTCATGCATGTGGGCGCGAGCGGGTGGCTGGAGGGACGGGCCCGCCGGTTGGCTGGGGGCCTCGGGAACGGGAGTGCGAGTACCGCGACGGACGAACGGACCTCTGTCCCGCGCTCCGAGCCTCTCCGGGGACTTTTGTTCCTCGCGTTCGCGGGCGGGCTGTCGGGGGTTGTGTGGGTGGTTAGGGTTAGAGTGGGTATCTGGGCGTGTGAGTGCTTCTTGTGTTTGCATTTTTCCGTAATTGACCAACGTAGACCTAACGCCCCTTGACACGATCGCCGCGGCTTGGTTCTACCAGCTCACGCTCTACGTCGCCCTCCGCATGGCCCACCGCGCCCTCACACTCGGTGAACTGGGCCTCGTGTGTTTCGGGGGTGCTGCCGTGTTTGTAGAAGGGTGGGGGGTTGGCATTGGTGGAGTGAGTAGATTAGATTAGATTAGATTAGATACTAACAACGCAAACAGATCTGGCCCCTCTCGACGCCCTACCTGAAGACCTTCCGCCTCCCCACGCCTCTGCTCGTCTTCCAGACCGCCCTCGTCGGCGGGCCCTTTCTCGTCGGCTTCCTGCTTGCCCCTTTGCTTGTCTTGTCCAGGCATGCCGCCCAGATGCCCGCGAGGAGGCGGAGACGCGTCCCGCCGTCTGCTTTGGCTTCTTCCAACACCCATTCGTCCGCCCCGCCTCCGTCTGCCCCGCCTCCGTCTTCGCGTCCCTCCTCCACCGCATCCCGCCGCCGCGTCCTGACGCCCCAAGAAGCCGCCCTCCGCACCCGCCGCCGCCTCGCGCTCGCGCTCCTCCTCTTCTCTGTCCTGATCATACTCCTCCCGCTCGGCCTGTGGACGGCGTGGGCGCTGCGCGGACGATGTCCGTGGGGATGGGCGGGGAGGTGGGTCTTCGGCCGCCGACGGCGCTTTGCGCTGCTCGCGTGGTGGAGCGTGCTCGGTGCCGTGAGCGGCGCGGGGTGGGTAAGGCAGGGGCGGCGCGCGCGGAGGTGGCGCGGGGAGGGGCTCGGTGCGCTCAACACGGGGCTCGGGCTCGGGATGAACGGCGGTGGGATCGGGTTGGGTGGCGGTGGCGCGGGGATGATGGGGAACGGGGACGCCTCGCCGACGAGCACGCTCTTTGCGGCGTCGGGCGAGCTGCTCGACCGCGCGCCGACGCTCGGCTTGAATGCGAGACGCAAGTTCTTCCATGCGCTGGTGGTGGTCATGTTCGTGCCCGGGGTGGCGCTCGATGTGCGTTTGTCATTCTCTATCTGGGAATCGTACTGACCCGTTCTCTTCGCCAGCCCGCCTTCACGCACCTCGCCGTCAGCGTCGCCTTTGCGCTCTTCGTCTTTGCCGAGTACATCCGCTACTTTGCCATCTACCCGCTCGGCGCCGCGGTGCACCTCTTCATGAGCGAGTTCCTCGACGCCAAGGACGGCGGGACGGCGGTGCTGAGCCACTTTTACCTCTTGACCGGCGTCGCGGGCGCGCTTTGGCTCGAGGGGTGCGTCCTTCTCTCTTCATTCGGCTTGGTTTACTGATGTGACGCAGCCCCTCGCGCCTGCTGCAATACACGGGCATCCTCGTGCTGGGGATCGGCGACGCGCTCGCGAGCATCGTCGGGAAGCGGCATGGGCGGCACGCGTGGAGCCCGACGACGAGCAAGACGCTCGAGGGGAGCGCGGCGTTTGGGGTGACCGTGGTCGCGTCTGCGTGGGCGCTTCGCGTCTGTGGGCTCGTCGAGCCGTTTTCGGTGGGTATCTTCTGTTCTGCCAAGAAAGACAGCTCAACATTCAATTTACGCCCCAGACCTGGCGCTACGTGCTGGTCGTCGCGCTCGCGGCTGTGCTCGAGGCGCTCTCGGACCAGAACGACAACCTCACGCTGCCGCTGTATACGTGGAGCGCGCTCGTCCTCGCCGGCGTCTCGCCCGCCCTCAGGCTCGCGTGACCCGCGTCTCATCCCGCATCTTCCCCACACAGCATATATTCACAAAATTTCAAGAGATCGTACATACAGAGGTGCGGACACGGATACATCATAGAGGGACCGGTTTCGGCTACTGTAGTTTAAAATAAGTTATTCTCTGGTTCAGCAATTTACTTCGCGATGCGTCCGACGCACGCCAGGACAGTTTAGTTCCGAGGTTGCCTGGGGCTCATTCGGAGTCATGCCTTTGCAGCGCGTGCCCGGAACGCCGCAGCGCACTGGAAAAAGTATGTATATGTACCATACGTTTCCTTTTGCGTCGGAGCTGTATGGAAACCACGGTTTCTGCGGGTAGATGCATATGTGCGTCTGCTGTGGAACTTGGCTGCCCGCGCCGTAAAGTCCAACGTGACGCGAAATAAGCAACAGCGGTAAAATAAAAGATTTTCAGGGGAATCATAAAGAGAAGACGGCCGCGCCTCAGTGAAATTTCTTGGAAATTTCAACTTGCCATTGAGGTGCGGTGAAATTGGCGCGCACATCCCGCCGACACCGTTAATGAAGTCTGGAAATTTAGTTCGGGGCTTAAATTAAATGCAACATGGGGAAAGCGAGTCGGAAACGGCTGGTTGAGACTGCGCAGTGCGACCGTAGGTTTGAACCTTCGCCGACGGTTGCGGAATAACCTTTGCGTGGGAACGAGCTCGAGCGCGAGCAGCCGGGCGAGCAGGTCCATTTTCGGACGACGGCGATCGTGGCGACCGTGGTAGAGCTCCATGTCCAGATCTCTGAGATGCACAGATCCCTCAAAACCCGATCCGTCTTCTCTTCCATATCCAGACAGACGGCCGAATTATATTTTATTGCCCACAAGGAGCCCAGAGTAATGTAGACGACAGGACATGAGATTGCATGAAGAGGTACAGCTGGCAATAACTAATGCTACAATGGTTCCTGTAGAATGAACCGCAATAAGTACGTGCTTTATATGAGTATGGAGTATGCGAGATAGTTGTATGTGGTGGAGAGAGAAAAGGACAAAACCGCAAAAGGGCCTGGGGCGCCAATGCTATGAGACCCCCAGCTTCGAGAACATTTCGTCCAACGTCTTGAACGCCACCGGCTTTATCAGGCTGGAAACGGGGTCAGTTGCACGGAAGACGTGATGTTGGTGGACGTACTAGCCGTCCACACCTGCTTCAAACGCCCGACGCTTGTCTTCGAGCGACGACATCCCCGTGAGCGCCAGTATCCGCGTCGGCGTCCCGTGCGGCTGGTCCACAAGCCACCGCGCCTCCATTCGCCGGATCTCCGCTGTGGCTCCGATTCCTGGAAGTTCAGTCAGTATACTTATGGTTCTGTGTCCGGCTATTCACGAACCGTCAAGAATCGGCATTGACATGTCCAGTAGAACGACGCTAAGGTACGCAAGTCAGAACACGGGGAATGTTCGAAGAACAGCGGTCAACCCACTCGAATGGCCCATCTTCCTCGAATATATTCACACCATTACGGCCGTCGACCGCGTCTCGGTAATCGTAGCCCTAAAAAAGGACACGTTAGAACACACTCATGCAAGGAAAAGTGGGCGAACCCTGTTCGTGAGCCATTTGACACTAAGGCACACTATCAGACACAGAAGCCATAGCAGGTGTCCAACGCTCACAGCAAATTCCGAAGGATACTGTTGTCTTCCACGACTAGAACTCGGAACCTCCGTTCATCGGAGCTGATTGTCCCCACGGACGAGCGCAGGAGCATACCATGACCATCCGTACCGATGTTGATCGTCGGTACCATCTCATCGTCAACAGCCTCCGACTCCTCTCTTTCTGCGGTCGACGATAGCGTCTGCCAAGACAGGGACGACAGTGGATGTGCCGTCGACGAGCGTGGCGACATCATCGGCCGCACGGTGGTCGCCCATGGGTTGTTGCTCCTTTCCTCCGAGTTCCGTCGCGGTACATGCGCCATCGCCGTGGCTGCTTCTGCCGCCGCGACAGACTCCCCGTGCGGTGTCGTCCCGCCCGAGCGCCCAATCTTGATCGTGTGCAGAGACAGTTTGAGGAGCGCGTGCAGCTGGGACGGCCCTCCGGGCTTGTATATCACACGACAGAACCCGCCGATGCGCTCGTGTTCGGACGCGATCGCCATCACACCCGGATTCCCGCGCAGTGTCGAGAGGATGATAAACGGTCGACTCGTGTTCCGCTCCGCCGTCGCCTTCTTCACAGGCTCGACGTCCTCGTTTAGGATGACGATCTCGCCGTAGTCCTGTTCTGCGGGTCGGACCTCGAAGCCCCACCACGACACCAAATACATCTGCACGACCTGGCGCAGGAGCTGTATGCCTCTGTGGTCGTCGTCAAAACCGACGAGTGAAATGGTGACCGGGTGCATAGGATCGTCAAATTTGAACGGCTCCATCTCGGGAGCTGGGGCGTCATCATCCGTAATTTGCCCGGTGAAGGTCACCTTGATTTCGGTGCCAAAGCCCTCCTCACTCGAAACCTCCACCTTGCCATTCACACTCTCCGACTTGACAATGCTGTTGACAATGGCGAGCCCGAGCCCCGTACCCGTCTGCAGTGGGTTCTCTTGTGAGAAGGGATGAAAGAGTTGGTTCTAAAGAATCAGCTTGCGGCGCATGTCGGAAAGATCCGATTACCTTGCGGAAGTTTTCGCTTATGCCCTATTCGAAAATAAGCATGAACCCAAAGAAAAACAGAGGCAACATACCTTGCCAGTGTCGATCACCAAAAGTTCGACCTTGGTCTCGTTCGCCCCTTCATCTATGCTGCGAGGCAATTCGCGGAGAATTACGTGCACGTACCCGTTCTGGAAGAAAACACATGTCAGACACGTACACCCACCCCAACGCACGCACAGTAGTAAACTTGAGACTATTTCCGAAGACATTCATCAGCACTCGCCGGATCCCGCCCTTCTCGCATTTGAGGGACCATCCCTGCGGAAATCATCAGCTGGCGTTCGTCCAGGTTCTCGAAATGCGCACCCCTTTGCGCCATCCGATCTCCACGACGGTCTCGACGAGCTCCTTTGTCGAGGGCAACTCCTGAGGCGGCGAGTACACGCTCCCGATACCAGTGTCTCCCATGATCGCAGTCCGCGCACGGTGCCCGATCCAGCACCCATCCACCGCCTCCTCGATGAGCTGCATCAGATCCACCCTGCTTGCAGTTTAGTACAGCCGATATGAACAGGCAAAGGACGTACTTGGTCGGCACGATCACATTTTCCACCCCGCCCGCCTTGGAGTTGCCACTCAGCTTCGTAAAGTCTAACACGTGGTTCACCGTCTCGACGAGGGAAGTTCCGCACGCCTGCACTGTCTGCAGGAACGACAACTGCGAGTGGTTCAGCGGACTGTCGCCGAGCAGCTCAGCCGCCGCGAGGATCTGTGCGAATCATTCAGCCAAAGTATAATTATCATGACGCCAGACGCACCCCATGCAATGGCGTCCGTAACTCGTGTGATATGCTGATAACTCGCGTCAGTCGCTGGCAAACAACAAACTCGCAGGTGCGCACTTGGAGATGAAGAGACTCTTGGCCTTGTCCGCCAAGATCATGCGCCGCTTCAACACGGCGGACAAGATGATGACACCGATGGCTCGGAGGTAGGACAGCTCGTGCCCCTCGAGCTGTGTGTCATCGCATTAGGATGCATTCCGTACCGCCGAAACAAGCCCACTCACAAACCGCTTCGTCTGGTCCGAGGCATTCCACGCACACAACAGCGCGAACGGCCGCTTGTCGATATTGTATATTGGAACAACTGCGACGAGTCACTCCCACTTCTCTGAAATATGTACGCGACTCACTGAGTGCATATTGGATGTGCGCGTGCTGCAGAAAGAGGCGGAACGTCGGCGGGAGGATGCCTTCGGAGATCTTGCCCTCGGGATAGCGCGAGAAAAACTCGTTGAGGCCGCCGTACTCTTCGACGGAAAGCGTGCGTGTGCTCGTCGGGACGTCGGGGTCGCCATGGTGCAGCACGATGGAGACGGTGCTCTCGGCACTCATGGACTCGCGCACATCGCAGTGCGAGACGTCCATAACGACGACACCCTCGACGTCGAGTGTGCGCTGCACGAGCTTCGCGGCACGGTCGTAGACGGTGTCCATGGAGGAAGCCGGTCCCATCAAGTCGGGCGGGTCGCCCGTCTTGTCGTCTTTGTGCGGCAGCTCGTGGTTCGCGTCTTGTTGCTGGTCGCCCTCTTTCCTATGCTCGCTCTTCGCATGCCCCGCCACCTCGCTGTCAATCTCCAAACACTCGCGGCTGAACTGCTCCATCTGTAGGCTCGCCATCGTCAGCACGACGGTCTCGGACCGAGACAAGACGCACCGAGTTTTGTATCCGCCCTCGAATCCGGAGCTGGATCTTGTCGCGCCAGAGCTCCATCTCGCGCATCGCGATCGCCGCAAACTCCTTGAGCGTGTGGCGCTGGCGGGGCGTAAAGTCTTCGCGCGGCGCATCGTCGATGAGCGCGAGACACCCGATGTTGAACCCGTCGTGGGTGCGCAGTGGCGCGCCGGCATAGAAACGGATCCCCGGCGGCCCCAGAACAAGCGGCTGCGTGCCGTTAGTCAAATTGTGGGAAGAAAAAAAGCAACTCACGCTCTTGGCGAAACGCCAGTCGAGGCGGCTGTCGAGCACGATCATCGGTTCGTCCCCGCGTTGCAGGATTGCGTGCCCGGAGAAACTCGTTTCCCGCGCGCAGCTGACCGTCTTGCCGATTCCCCCTGAAAAAGTCTAGTCAGCAACCCATACGCACCCTCCAGTGCAACGCACATTCAGACTTGTACCACTCCTCTTCCCCATCGACGACGGATATAAGCACGCCTTTAGTATTAAACACGAGCTTGGCGAGGTGCGCGATGCGGTCAAAGTTGAGGTCCGGGCCCGTGTTCATGATATTGAACCTGGGGAATGGTGGTCAGCGCGTGAACGAAACATCGCCGTCGGACGACTCACTTGTACAGCGCACGCCGGCGCCCGAGTTCGTCGGGCGGATAGGGCGGCGCGAGGAAGCCGCGCGACGCGAATGCCCGCTCCTCCCGGGCTGCGCGCGCGTCCTCCTTGGCCGACCGCCGCGTGTCGTCCGGGGACGCGCGCTGCTTGCCCGCACTGTCAGCCACCGCACTTGCCCCCGCCTCTGGCACCGCGCGCGCATGCCGCCCGGGGTCGCTTGACGGGTGGCCCGACCAGGTGTCGTGCGCGAGCGTGGCCGGCGGCGCGGGCAGCGGCGCGCTTGTTTGGCGCGTCAACAGTCCCCGGCGCGGAGCCGGCGCGGGAACCGAGTGCGGACCGGACGGGCCCTGGGGGGAGAAGACGGGAGGATATGCGGTTTCGAGGGAGTTGTTCGAATACGAGCCTTCGCTATGACCACGCGAGTAGTCGGGGCGCGCGTCGTCGAGCGAAAGGTACAGCGAAGCTGGGAGATCAGGCGGTGGGGATGCACCGTCGAGCATCGCGTGCACGGCGTCGTGAGCGGTAGGCGTCGAGTTTGAGCTCGTGAAAGAATTTGAGTTGCTCGCCGCGGGCCCACTCGCCGCTCGACCCAGCGCCGGGCGGGCGGGATTCGAGTCTGGTGTCGTCGGGGCGGCATGGACCACAGGCTCCGGTGTCGTTGTCATCCGTCTCCCGGCACCGTCCACACACGCATCTTGCAGCGGCTCCCGCTGTCGCTCATCCGAGTCGGCGCTCCCCGCGCGCGTCGCCGGTGGCGTCCTGAGGCCCGAGGTTCGTCGCTTCATGCCAGACTCGCTGGCGCTCAACTCGTTCCCGGAAAAGTCGTGCAGCCCGAAATAATCGCCCTCGTCGTCGTGTACGTGGTCGCCGAGGCGCACGGGGGCGGTCGCGGGCGGGGGCCGAGGATGTGGGATGGAATGGGCGGTTGCAGAGTCGGGGTGCTCTGAGACGCCGTTCCGTGCGGTGAGGGGTGGTAAGGTGTCCGGTCTCGGCGCAGACCCGGGCCTCCCCTCCCGGCCCACGTCATCCTCATCCTCGCCGCGCGGTGATGTGGGCACGCTTACAGTCGAACCCCGCTCAAGCGGCGCGCTCTCGCTCTCCGGATTGAGCTCCGACGTCGCAGGGCTCGCGTCGATCGTCCCTAGGCGCGTGGGGCCGTAGTCGCTCACGCGACCGTGCTTGCCATGGCGCTCCTCCATCGTAGGCAGCACATAGTGCACATACGGGTACGTGGGGTCGTCCACGTCCGCCGTGCCGCTCCAGAAGCCGCTGAGGCGTGTGCGGCGCGTGCCGCCCGGTGTCATGACGTCCCAGCCGGGCGTTGCCGCGCCGGGCGCATTCGAGTGGACGTCTGGTCCGGAACGCGAGCCCGAGCGCGAATGCGTAGAGGGACCTGGGAACTCGTAGCTGCCTGGGATGGGAACAGCGGCAGCACCGCGCATAGGGTCGACGAGCTCGTGTTCGGGTGATGGGAGTGCGAGGGGCGCGACGCGGACGCGGGAGCCGGCCCAGCGGAGGGTGGCGGCAGAGGTCGCTGCATCGAGCTTGGCTGTTGCGGTGGGTGCATAGGAAGCGTATGCTGCGTTTGAAGCAGAGGCAGGGAGTGCAGTGACGGGTGGGTAGCTGGTCGCTGCACCTTCGGATGCGGTGGAGAGGATGGAGAATGAGGCGCGGAGACGGTTTGAGTGCGCCGGTTGAGGGCGCGTACTACGCTCAAAGGCTAGAGCACCTTGTGGTACGATAGTTTCAGATGGAGACAGTGGCTGACGCGGGGTGCGATGAGGGTCCCAACGTCCACACGCGTACGCGGTTATAAAGGTTGACCAGTCCAGGGCTGTGCTTGGGGGAAAGTCGAAAGGCGGAGGAAGTGTGTCCAGATTGATATTCAGCTCCTCCTCTTGTAAGGTGTGCATAGTTGCAGTGGACCAGGACTGCCGTCGTAGACCCATAGGGCCAAGGTCAACCGACTGTGGAGCTCAAAGTGATGTCATTTCCTGTCAGTCGGAACATGCCGCATATGTGTCAGAGCCCATGATACATTGCATGTATAATCTGGGAATCCCCATACAAGTCGTTCCCGGATCCAATTCTCCCTCTCTCCTGCCCACTTTCCGCCCCCAAACAGTTCCTTCCTTCCTCAGGTCGCCACACCGATACATGTTGTGTGGCTGGTTGTCTCCCATGTTTGACCATTCAAACCATTTGCAGCCGAACACCACCCGCTATACGTACATGACCCCTGCTCGCTGTACCAAGTGCGCACTTCCACTGCGACTTTGCCTTTGCGTCGGTGTGCCGCCCCTCTGATGATGCTCCTTTTTGGCTGCTATAATCGGGTGTGTGGTGGGGTTCGCCCTACCGGAACACCGCTCCCATCGCCGCACGACGCAGAAGAGATGCGTTCAGAAGCAAACAAGAACAGAGTGAACTGACGGCTTTATATATCTTTCAGACAAAGGCGGACCAAACAACGCCAACGAGACGCTGTGAAACTCGCTGCATGACCTCCCCTGTTTCTGCCTTTTCGAGTTGCGAGAGGGAGCAAACCCATATGCAGCAGGATAGGCTGCGGCGCTTATCATTTTCTGATCTCTCGTTACAGACACTGTGATTCCCCTAATATTGCCCTGTTTGCTCTCTAATGGGCTTTGGACGGGCCACCGGCTGCTCTGTCGTTCCTTGCGCTACACAAGTTGTGCCCATCACAAGGATGGCGGTATATCTCGCGCCAATTTCGACACATAACTCATTGCTGGTCTCAAGGTTGGACAACTTCTCCGGTCAGAACTTCGACAGCGGCTCATCAAGTCTGGTCCGACTAGGTCTGACTGCAAATTGAAACGACTGTATTATTGTAACCCATTACGTTGCTGACCGCTCGCAGACAAGACGGCCACACAAATTCTCTCTAGCTGAGCATTGGGTTCGGATCCGTGTCATGTATGGACCACCATCTTATCAGTGTCGTAAATGGGAAAGAATGCACCTCGAAAACTTCTCCCGTACGTGCTTCAAGTCAGCTTCGTCGAGGTCCCCAGTGCCACGCACTCCTTTACGAACAGAACGTCCCCGTACACCGTGTCCGGTCTGGGGGCGCCCGGCGCGCTGCCCCCGCCGCTGCCGCCCGCTTCTGCGCGTTTGCACTCAGACTCCTTTGGCGAACGATATGCCCAGCAACCCATCTTGTCATTCTTGGTCCATCAATATGTCAAGTACATGCATTAGTATTCACAGTGTCTCGTATCGCCAACGGTAGAATCCAAGCCACCTCAGGGTCGATCCTCGCATCAAACGGACCCACTCAACGATTCCCTGCTAGAGGGTTCGCTTAACTAAGCTTGGCGAGAGAGATCTGGTTCTTTCCGACGTCCGTGCTGTAGTAGGCGTTCTTGAGGAAGGTGTCGCCGACCAGCCACTCGGTGTCGCTCGTGCCGAAGCTGCCACCGCCGATACCAGCCGTGCAGTCGCCGGTCGGGTCGTTAGCGTCGACGGGCGCGACAGCAATATCTTGGGGCTCGATGGCAAAGGAGGTTCCACCAAAGGTAAGCGCAATGCTCTGGTTGAAGGTGCAAGGCACGGTGAAGCCACCCTGACCATCGGAAGTCGAGCCGTTGATGAGAGCGAAGAGGGCGGTCGCGTCAGCCAAGGGCGCGACGGCGAGGGACGTGCCGGTGTCAAGGATGGCAGTGCGGCCCTGGAGACCGACACTCCCGCCATCAACGGTAATGTCGTCCAAAGCACCCTCCCAGAAGCCCTGGGTGTTGACATTGGGGATGGTCACCAGCGTGTTCGCAACGAACTTGGTGGGGTCGGTGGCACCAAAGGTGATTTCTCCGTCATTCAGGTCGTCGGACTCGCGCGAGATCTTGTACGAGGTGATCGCATCCGAGATGAGCCCGTTGGATGCAAGCGACTCAACCGGGGTCGGGGTCTGTTGCTCCGAGAGCGAAGACAGGGCAAGACCCATGAGGCCATCGAACGGCACGGAGTCGTCCGAAAAGTCGGTGGTCTCCTGGGTGGTTACACCGAACGTGTGGTTGTTGAGCGTGAGCCCGGCGATGGTAACATCGTCGCTGATGATAGCGCCCTCAACGGCACCCGTTCCGTAGGTGACCTGGAAGGGGTTGGTGGTGGCCACAAACGAGCTCGAGGATTGCGATCCCAGGGTGAGGTGGTTTCCACAGTCACCGCCAGCGGTCGACTGGCACGCCTCGGACGGAACCCAGAAGTCGGCCGACCCAGAGTCCATGAGGATCAGGTAGTTCTGTGGCGGGGTACCGAGCTGGATGGTCGCGAGATAACCAATATCCTGGCCCCTGCAGTGTCGGTCAAGGAATGCTACAATTCAACGACACAGAGAAAACCCACTCAATGTTCAACCCCAGGGAATTGGAGGTGGTGGGGGTGTCGGCAACCTCGACGCCGGTGGCAGAGTCGGGACCACCGATCGCGGTGTTCGCCCCGGTGCTGAAAGGGAACGATGAGCTCACAATAGAAAATTAATCGACTGGTTATCTCCTCACGGGGTGGAGCCGGTGGCGGCAGTCCCGGCGCCAGCAGCAGCAGTCCCGGCGCCGGCGGCAGCAGCACCACCCTTCTTGCCGTTCTTCTTGGGCTCACGCTTGTCCTTGTCCTTGCTGGGGACACCGGTGCGGTTGAAGCGCTTCGAAGGGGCCCCCGCGTGGCCAACCCGGTAGATGCGGCGCTCAAGGCCTTCGGGGCCCTCGATCTCGAGCACACGCTTATGGAGGGCAGCCGTCAGCACCTCATCAGAGGGTGCCTCCCGGCCGGTGAAGCGGGCAAGACGGCGGCTAGCACGGTTCAGGTTCTGCTGCAGAAGCTACGAAAGGAAATGCACATGTTAGATGGATCAATCTTCGCCATGATGAAACATACGATCTGCGGGTGGACATCGCTGCGGGCCTGTATCCTCTTGAGGGGCAGGGTGACCATCTTGGGGGCACGCTTGTAGGGTGCAGCCTGGACATCCGGGACACTGAGAGCGACGAGCACGCCTGCCAGAAGCGCGGAGAAGGAGAGTGAGAGCTGCATGATAAACTAAGAGGAACCCGGGTCAACCAGTAGAATGAGCAAGGAGAAAGAAGATGGGTGGGGAAAAAAGGCCGGCCTGGGGGGAATCAAGTGGCAACAAGGAACCATTTGCTTTTATATCTTTCGGCTGCGCCTCCGTTGTATCGCGGTTGCACCGTCCGTGTGATGCCATAAAATAGTTCATCACTGCACGTGTTCGTTGCATCCCTGATGTGTTGTGGAGTCACTCGAACTGCGAAGTGGGAAATATTGTGCTACACGACACTGTCGATCGGTTGAGTCGGATTCATACAATGTCGTCAAAGGCTCATACGAATGTACCATATTGCCCCTACGATTTGCGCGTCGGCAACGCGGCCGAAGTGCCGTGAAACACTATTTTTGGTTACATCTCCACAGTGATCTTATTTTACCGCCGAATGCTAACTTACAACTTCGACAATCTAGCAGTGGCCGCAGCATCTTCGATCAAAGGGCCGCTCAACCGTGGATCTCTCTTTATTCCTTGGAGGGCATCCCAATAAATATCGTTCTAAGAATATGCAGTCAATTTATGGTTCACTTGACAAGCAAAATACAATTACTTTGATGAGTCCCCAAACTCCTGCTGCATCTCGGGCTCAATGAAGGACAATAACCATACAAAAAGCACATACCTTGGGCCTTGACACTGACCGTCAAAGCGAGCTCTTCAGCCTTGGTAAGGACTGCGGCTGTGTTTCCGCCTGCAAGTTGGTCCACGATGCCGGCCTCCAGGGCCTCCTTGGGCGAAAAGCGGTGTCCCTCCAGCGCAATCTTACGGCGGACCCGGGCGTCCCCGATCTTGGCACTCAAAACGCCCGCGAATGAGTGAGGCCACACAGCACCGAAATCAACCTAAACTGTTGTCAGCCGTGTGGCTGCAGCCGACCGATGTGTTCCTGTGAACCTCATTCATGCAAAGCCATGCATTGCGCTTGCTTCCATCTGTCATCACGCGGTAGTCGCATGCTAAACTGAGCATGAATCCCCCCGCAAAGCAGTGCCCATTGATTGCACAGATCGTAGGAACTAGTTACCGGTCAGAAGGACGATTGTTTGTTCGGAAATCACGCACTAGGGAACTTGATGAGTCGTTCAAGCAGAGGATTGAATGTTTCTGCAATTATTAATAAAGATTTGCCCGCCAATCATGTCGCATGACGATGGGTATACCGGGGAAGAAGTTTCCGTTGAATGGCACCAACGTTAAATCGAGGCCTGCATAGGGTCAATGATTGGGACAACTGGGGTATATTATAAAAGGCAATCACCATTGCTGAAGAACTTGTCCTGATCTTTCCGCCCGACAAGTATGAGGGCCCCATTTCCGCCCGATTTGTCTTTGGAATTCTGGACTGCACGCCACTGGTCGCGCCAGTGTCTTTCAACTGCGTCGAGTGCGGGCTTCAAGGCCAAGTCGATCAGGTTGGGTGTCAATCGGTTGTCCTAAGTAAATATTGGCGCGTTGAACATAGTATCTATCCACCAGTCTTATCCCTACCTGTCCGTTGTGCAGCTCGAGAACCCAGACAGTCTCCTTGGCTACAACAACACATGAAAATCCGCGGGATCTTTGTTCGAGCATGACATGACATACGATGAGTGAGGGTAACGAACGGGTTCTGTGCCGGAAAACTGAGCGGGTAAGACATGATGGTATGGTGGAGAGTTGTGAATCTGAATCTGTTGAGAGCTGAGCTCTGCAGATCTTCGGGCAATTTTCACGTGCCCGATGCAACTCGAGCTCCGGTAACTGAGGAAAAGGCAAAGAAAATACAGAACGGAGAGTTCCGGATCCATTCGCGGAAAAATAAGACGTTTACAGAAGCCCCTAGACAAACCGGACCCATTGCGAGGAGGAAAAGCTCTGTTTTGAACGAGGCAAAAGAAGACTCCGGAAGGTAGCGGAAGCTATTGCAGCTAATCGCAAATACGACCACATCACACCTCCAATTTGTGAACAATGTCGGCCGTCGACGCAGACAATGTAACCAAGCAAATGTACCAAGGTCATCCGCTCGGAATTGTGTCGCCGACCAGGGTATACTGACCCTGGAACAGCAAAGATGGCCGCCCGGGATGTGTTGATCAAGGAATCGTGGGTCAAGGCAATGGAGGCTCGGCTGGTGCGCGATGAGCTCGAAAAGTGCCGCAAGGGCGAGGGCGCGAACGCGATGGAGAACTGCCGGTGGCTTGCAGAAAAGTATGCGCAAATGCTGCAGGACAATAAGGTGCGCGATGATGTTTCCTCCCGCAAATAGCGTACTTATATGTCCCTACAGCTCCAGGGTTATAAAACCATTGACCGTGCATAGCAAATTAGAATTAATTGTTGTCCGACACACCCAAGGACCTCCGCATCCGCCCTCCGGCGTCGCGAGGCGAATATGGACGTTGCATGGTCCACGAGTGCACCAGCTGTTTTGTAATCCCTCCCTTTGGCCGCATTTCACCCTGGGTCCTCCGCCTACGGCGTCCATTATTCAATGTGCCGTTCTCGATGCTCCACCCGACTATGCTGAAAGATGGTCGCATCTGACCCGCGTACCGAACTTAGTCGGAACCAAGGTAATAGTATCTGGACTCGCAGTCCGGTGCGCTCCGGTTCGCTCTCCCGGGAAGATAACATCCAGGCACGCGGTTACAGTCGGGGCTGAGGTCAAGCTGAAGTTGAAGGTTTCCGGTGCAGTAAGTATGACCTCAAAATAACGCGCCGCGATGCGTTCTCCGGTTTCAGCAGCTGAGAGGGCGAAAACAGCGGTATGCGTTCCATTAGAATAGTTTTATGCTCTGAGGGGAATGTAAGCTGTATTTATGCTGTTGAATTACTCATTACTGTCGAGTCTTCTTCGGTGATTGGTTAGCACTCTGCTTCCTCTTATTTAAGCACCCACAGCATGCTAACACTGGACATTATCCGTCGCTCCCTGCTATGGACTTTCCGCTCGAGGTCGTCGACCTTATCATCAGCTACTGTTATTTCAACGTCTACGCCCTGAAAGCGTCTTCTTTGGTGTGCCGGAGTTGGGTCCCCTCTTGCCGGGTGCAACTCTTCCGCCACCTCCAGCTGCGCCCAACTGGAAGAGACTCCCCCGAAAACTGGAATAGATTCCTCTCAAGTTCGGTTAACATAATACCGTACATCGCAGAAATTTCTATTCTCTGCGAACGGAGCTCTTGGGTGAGCATTTTCCCGAGTCGCAACATCAACATGTTGTATCTGATAAGCTACAAGGTTGTATGGGACCCCATACTTCCGGCCCTGCTTGGGAAACTGCAGAACATTGAACAGATAGAACTGCTTGGCTGTGATCTCCCGGGGTTCCCTGCACCTCTCTCCTCCGCGATATATACTCTCTTCCGATCGCCCTCCACGAAGTGTATCAGCCTTCGGCTCTGTGTACTCCCCTCCTCCTACTCCGATCTCTTTTCGCCGTCACTGGACAGTCTCTTGCTGTCGGACGTCGTTCTAGACCCCGAGGCGACGGTTGCCTCGGGGGAGCCAAGCCACCCGCCCCGCCCAAAGTGTCTCACCATTGAGGGGAAATCAGTCACGAATATTATTGATTGGCTCGTTCCCTCTTCGGAGGGAGATGAGCTCGAGGGCCTCCAGACCCTCTGCGTCAAATATCAGGGTGACGATGAAGGTGCCCTGAAGTCTGTGGAGCGTCTGCTCCAATGTACTGGCAGCTTGAAGACACTAGATATATCTTTGTACCCCGCATGTCGCCGTGAGTGTTCTTTTCCCGCGTGCTAAAGCACCTCGCTGATCTGTGCATCCCATCCAAGAATACACACCAGGCATATGCCAGGCGCCCCGGATCTGCTACAACCACCAGCTTTACGATCTACGCCTGTCGCACTTTGACATGGACATCCCATCACCCACGAATCAGCTCCCATGGTTAGGATCCCTATTAGCGCAGATGACGCACCTGCACAGGGTGCGAAAAATAACCGTCGACGCGCGACTCCGGCCCTGTCCTGGGCGTCCCACTTTGGACCGAGATGGCTGGGCGACTATCGACGACATCTTGGCGGGCGGCGTGCATTTACGGGACGTGCACATCCAAACAAGCGATGCTTATGGCGCATCATCGGCCGATATCTCCTCGAGCATGCCCGCCATGCATGCGAAGGGGATCTTGCGGGTTTCCATGTAGCTATAGTTAGGTTAGAGTCGTATCTGTATCTGTGTCTGTATCATGATCTTCTCTGCATGCGTGCATACGGGGAAACAAGAAAGGCCGTGGATTAAGGGCTACGGTATGTAAGTAACGACGGCACATGCATGCCAACGAACGGAGGGGATTACGCGACGTAGAGCGAACGTAAGTATGAACGAGCGAAAAATGTCCAAAAATGTCTAAAGCCAAGAATAGTTCAGAGGGGCACGAAAGCGAGGGCCTGCATGAAACGCGTTAACTATTGCGTGTACTAAATTTTCATTGAACAACTGCTTACCACAGTATAAGCGCCTTCAGAACATACGTCGTTGAACGCGCCAAAATCGGAAGTAAGATCCAACGAGTCAACGACTGAATCATAGAAGATCGTGGTGGCCGGTTGAGCTGCGCGGGTTGTGCGTTTTAGTACGTGGAAACGCAACAACGCGCGATCCAAGGACTTACTAGAGTCAGCGTTGGTCCATTGGGCGGCGAGCCCCAAAGTCTGGCAGTCCAGCTACCAGATCTGGATCTCGGCAGGGCCATCGTAGCCCACAGTTTCAAGACTGGTTCCGGTGCTCGAGGAAGGCGGCGAATCTGCGGGAGCTTTTTGGGGCGCACTTAACATTAGAGGTAGGATGGCGAACATCGCTGGACTTACTTCCGCCCGTGGCTGCCAAGTAGGTGTAGCTGCGACATAATGAATATAGCGAAAAAAGCCTATACGGGAGACTCACTCCGATTGGCCCTGTCCAAACTGAGAACCACCGCTTCCACCGACGGCCCCAAGGTATGGGTGCGCGGTGTCGGGCCCATTGATCGTGATGATATCAGTCGGGCCGCCGAAAGGCGACGTAGACGGCAAGTAAACCGTCAACGCATTGGTGAGTGAAGTGGTCAGCGTGTAGGAATTTTGCCCATCGAACGTGTTGCTGATATAACCAGCGGCGGTTCCATCGGATTGAGTGAGCGCTATATACCCTGACGAACTGAGATAATATGAGGCAAGTTTCTAGTGGATGTTGGCAACATACCTAGCAAGCGGCGAGCAAGGAACGGCAGAGGTTCTCGCTATGGATCGAAATTGGATGTCGCAGAAAAGATACAAAGGACGTGGACAAACGTCGAAAGCCTGACGTCGGAGAGCGGGAGAGGCGGCAATCCACGACGGAGGCGCTCAAAGCTGGTTTCTTTCCGCTGAAGGGCTCCCCCGACGGACTTTGATTCGAAGGAACGTACAGCTGGAGGGTGCACGACTGTACCGTCGGGCGAAAAGATGCCCGAGTTGGCACAAACGAAGGAACCAGAACAGAGAACTGCCACCGCGACTTGGAACTTCATGCTGACTGAAAGGAGGCCTAGGAGGTTGTGCATTATATAGGGGTGGTCAACCAGTCAAACCAATCATGTGTTCCTGGCGACCTTAACTGACTGCCAAGAGCGATTCGGATATTTCGGAAAAAAAAACGGTGCCTTCATTACAGGCGCGCCGTAAAACTTGTATCAATTGTGTGCAGCCGAAGTAGGGATCCACAAACGTGTTGATTCGCCAAAAACGATGAGCCCAAATTGGAAGGGTGCGAGGCAGATCGACAGAATCAGCCAGATGTTAGCAGTCGACATTGAACAGGTGCCAGCTCCAGACAGTTTCTGACAATTCGCGTCTTGTTTTTTTAAAATCACCATGGATTGGTAGTTCGTTACCCGGTCGGTCGCCCAGACCTTAGATCTGCGGAACAGACAAGGACCAAACGAAATGATGGCGTGATGGAGCGGGTAAGGGTTAGCCCCAGTTAGCCCACAAGTAAAAATAACCATGTGCTCAAATTTGGATCGCAACGCGTCGATAAACAACAGTAAGTAACGCGTTACGGATCGGGCACGTGCTAATCAACCTTGTCTCCAGTTTCGACTCGAAGTTTGGCAGACCCGCAAATTCCTTGCGGAATTTCCTCCTTTCTAACTCCCAGATTCTTCATCCTCACGATGCCTGGCAGGGTTGCCACCCCGGTGGACCTCAGGACAACTTTCTCGCGTATCTTCGACCAAGTCCAAACATCCACGGTGAACCACCAGAAGAACTTTATTGCCTTGCACAAACTACACTTGGAGGCGGCTAAAAGGACGGTCGTCGTTGAGAGTGGAACTAAGCTCGTCGGCGAGCGCGAGTTTGAAGCCGTTTTCTTGGACATGCTCTCGCGCGTTCTGCCTGTGAAGAAAGGCGCAACTAATGCCGACAGAGTTGTGCGATTTGTTGGAGGCTATGTGCATTTCATCAACGACAGGGGTATGAGCGCCTCTCACGAGCAAACGCATTCTTTGCTGACGACTCGAATAGCGGCAGAGGACAAGGACGAGGACGAGGACAATGAAGAGAATGACACGACAGCCTCGAGATTTACTGCGAAACTTCTCAAGTTCTTGTTGAAAGGCTTCCAGGCCAAAGATAAGGTCGTGAGGTACCGAGTAATCTTCCTTTCGTCCGAGATGCTTGGGCAGCTCGGTGAGCTCGAGTGCGTTGTTCAGTCATTGCTTGTTATCAAATCTCTCAACTCCACACCACACCACAGCGAGGAAATCTACCAGGATCTACGGACGGCATTGCTGGATCGGATCCATGACAAGGAAGCCATGGTACGCGTACAGGTTGTTATCGCATTATCGAAGATGGCCGGTTCCGGGGGGTCCTCAGACCCAGATGAACAAGCGGTCTTGAATGTGCTTTGGGAGACCTTGTCATCAGATAATTCTGCGTACTACTTTCACCTATGGCTGTCTTCTCTATTCTAATGTACCCCTGTTTTGTAGCGACGTCCGCCGTGCGGTCCTGTGCAACATGCCAGTTTCCGCGGACACCATTCCCGCTCTTCTACTTCGCAGTCGCGATACTGAAGCAACGGTTCGCAAGCTCTTGTTCAGCAATGTTCTCGAGAAGGCGGCGACAACGGAGTATGGCAACCCCAGGAAACTGACCATCGCCGAGCGGGAAATTATCGTGCGCAATGGCTTGGGCGATCGCGAAAAGACAGTTCGTGCGGCCGCTGCCACTCTCCTTGGGACCTGGATCGATGTCCTGGGAGATGACGATACCAAGGCCGAGGAAGAACTTGCCACTCGCTTAGCGGATGTGAATATCTCCGAGCCGGGCGAGAAGCCTTCCCTCACAGCAGAGGAGAAACAGCAGAAGATAGTCAAGACACTCACGACCTTCTTGAGCATGTTCGATCTGACTGTGGTGTCCCCTGATGCCGGGGGCGAGATGTTATGCGGGAAATTGCCCTCAGATGCCCTGAGGAGCGTCTTCGACACCCGCCCAGATATTTTTGAGGATTTGTACTTCGATGGTGCGTGTACTTCGTTTTTGCGGTGTTGATTTACACCTGACCTCGCAAGCAGATGCATTCTTTGCCAACCTAACCATGGAAAGAATATTTATTGCACGAGTCTTCGTTGACCACTGCATCTCTCTTGAAGACAAGGGGCGAGGAGAGCAAAAGATGGAGTCTGCAGGAATTCCTGTCGTTACCAGCTGCGCCTTCCGGATTCAAGCTGGCTACAACGACCTTGTCGTTGCCGAAGAGGAAATGGAAGCGTTGAGACAGAACGGCCGTGACGATGATGAGAAAGAGGAGGCGCGGCTCGCTAAGGAATTCACAGTCAGCGAAATGTTGAGGCTGGCGGTGAACCTTGATTATAGCGATGAGATCGGGAGGAGGAAAATGTTCGCTCTCGTCCGTGAGTATCTCTCACACATCCCGTTTTCCCGTTCACTCAACAGCCATATATCCTCCAGGGGATATGCTGACGCGGCCTACACTCCCTCTGGACCTTGTACCGCGGTGTCTAGATGTCCTGCGCCAACTATCTCCCGATGAGCGTGATCTTATCCGTGTCGTCGTTGAGATTGTCCAGGATCTTCGGGTGCCTGGCGATGAAGAAGACGACCTCGGAGCCGCAGACCAAAGCCAAGATTCAATAGTATGTGATCAAGCTTCGAATAAAGTCTAAGCCTCTCTGACACACTCTGCTCAGAATCTTGATGGCGATGCGGATGCAAGCTTTAGCTCCCAGAGGACCGCAGCTTCAAAGAAGCCTGTGAAAGCCAGGGAAGATATGTCGCCGGAAGAACAAATGCGTACGGATCTGATTGACATGCGATGCCTATCGCTGTGCATCGGGATGTTGGAGCGGGTTAATGGCGTATGTGTTGTGCAGTCTTGCTCGCCTTAATCTGACCCAATATAGACCCTTGAGGAAAATTCCACCCTGCAAGGACTCCTCGCCGATCTCATCGTCCCTGCTGTGAAATGCAAAGATGAGCAACTCAGAAAGATGGGTTTGATCGCCCTCGGCCTGTTCTGCCTTATTGCCAAGGTATATTATCTATTTTGCCTGATCACTCCACTACATTCACCCTTTACCCTTAGTCTCTCGCGCTCAAGTCATTGCCTCTATTTGTATCTCAGGCAGAAGCAAATGTACCGGAAGCGCTCAGACTCAACCTCCTCAAGATCATCTTTGATCTGCTCATGGTGCACGGGGGGACGATTCTCGCGCCAGGTGGGGAATATGTATGCCTTTTTACATCATGCGCTCGATTTCTGTCGAATTCATGGTCAATCAGGCCGAGTCAATTCCGACATTTCTAATGACCCAGCTCACGAAAGAGTCGGACAAGGACGATACGTCACCGAAAGTTCTGGCGCTCCTCGGCACTGGCATCGCGAAGCTCATCCTGGCTGGAATGATCAATGATGAGAAGGCAAGTCTGAATTCCTTCTGGGCCCTCTTGTTGCTAACCAAAATTTCCTAAGACGGTTGAGAGTTTGCTGATGGTGTACTTCTCCCCTTATAATGCAGAAAACCAGGAGTTGAAACAATGCGTGGCATTTTTCGCTCCAGTGTACTCTCATTCATCTGCCAGAAACCAACGGGTCATGCGGGACGTCAGTGTGTTTCGCACTCCTCCTTTTCGACATAATGACCACGCATACCCAGATTTTCACCTCCGTTTTCGTCAAGCTTTCAAAACTTCACCAGGTGCTGGAGGACGATGAGGAGGTCGTCGACCTTATGCAGGTCGCAGGCATGTGGCTCTACTGGACCGATCCTTTCCAAGTACAGTGAGCAGAATATTTTGGTTGGCTATAGACGAACATTCATTGAATAATCAGGGACCCAAGTGGCCGGACCGGTGATGCCGGTGACCCTCTTATCCAATTTGAAATGGCTGTCAATATCATCCGGTCATTATTGAAGAACTCGGAGAACCTTACAAGTATGTGTTCTTCGTTCTGCCGACACTACATCTTTACCCACGTTTCTGCAGAGGATGATAAAAAAATCCTGTGTCAGATGCTCGGGAAATTACACATTCCGGATGAGGTCGATGTTGATAACATCCGAACGCTCAAGTTGCTCATGCACACCTTGAACCTGGTGAGTATTGTCTGTCACGTCTTCCACTGAGGCTGAGAATATAATAGCGTCGGCCCCTCCGTGATGCCACTTCCAATAATACATTCAAAAAATTCGATGCCGCCATTTCAAAGAAGTTCGAGAAGGAGCTGCAGGACTTTGATGAAGACGAATACAGGAAACTGGAGGAGCTCAAGGACTTGTTCGAGTTCCTCGACGACATCGTGCCTGAAGACGACGGAGAAGTGATCAATATCGACGCAAAGAAGAAAGGCAGAAAAAGGTGCGATTCTATCCTGACCTAGCTGCCCTTCCGCTAACTTCCTTCCGTTAGGCGATCAGACAGCATCATGAGTACCATAACTGATGGTGACGACGTATCGGTCGCCTCTTCAACGCGCGGAAAATCCAAACCGAAGGCGAAGTAAAGAAACCGCACCACAGATAATTTGTTCTTGGCTGACATGACCATATAACAAGGAGACGACGCCTATCGACCTCGGACGACGAAGAGTCTGATTTCGACGATGATCGCACGGCAAAGGGTACACCTCCTCCTACCCGAACATTGCCGAGACGCTCTGCGTAAGCCTATCCACGTTGCAAGTTGAACATGGGATTTTATGACTGTTACGCTCCAGCGCCGTCAAGAAGCCGGAAGTCATCATGATCAGTTCAGACGACCCGGACGAAGATGAAGACGAAGATGATGACAACGACAACGAAGCCACTCCTGCTGCACGAAAAGGGCGATCCCGTGTCGTCAGGTAGAAGTTTTCTCCTGTAAAATGAACCTCTTCCTGACGCATGTGTATTAGTGCCAGGACGCGCAAGGTCAAGGAAGAGGCCATCATCGACGCTGATATTGACGATCTACTTGACGAGGGAGAGATTCCATATGACTCCATTATGGATGAATCGGATGAAGAAGCCGACGAAGTTAATGATTTATTGGCTGCGGACTAGAGGTGTCGCGCATCGCTTTGGCATATCTTACATTTTCCTAACGAACGTATATATGTGTACATACTATCCCCCCCGCGCCGGACAAACCTACAACTCGGACAAACGAACATTTCTCGTCCAATACTGGACCGTTTTCGGTAATTTCTGGTTCAAAATGGGCGTTAGGGTGTGGCCTAGAGATATTGTGTAATATGCTCCATATCTAAGGTTATTGGATATATAACACTGAAAACGTCTGATAACTCCAGGAATTTCGACCATTTTGGGTATTTATGGGACTAGGACCCTTCACCTGAAGTAATATCACCTCGATAAAACATGTACAGGATACTCTTATATCATAAAGGTATCCATGCAAAAGCTCAGAGACACAGCTGCCCTGTAGCTAACACAAGAGTCCGAAAAGTCGGGCAATGCCGGCCAATTTTGATCTCTCAATGGCCCAGATTGATGGCAAGAAATTCATACCCCCGGCCAGTCCTCCTGGGCTCGCGTGGCCCTGTCCTACATGTATATAATAGCCTCGATGTTGGACCCCTGCCATGCAACATTTCAGGCCCTCACGATGAGCGGGTGCTGTGATACGAGGCCGGCAATCAGGAATTGAGCTGTTACCTACAACTCGGACACCGGGGCTTGTCAACAAACTTGTCATAGCTCGACCAATACTGGGCCGTTTTGCAAGAACCAAAATTTCTTTCCGCATCATTTTTATGATTCCTAAAAGTCTATCGTCTCAGATTTGCACCAGTCACTCGGAACAAAGGTATCTTTGATTCTTTCTTAAGTGTCCGAGTTCTAGGGGGGGGATAGTATATCCCTCGTGTAAGCTATATACTTAAATGTCCCTATTATGTTGAACTTTACATCTGTACGAATAGATGGATACATGGATGGTCGATACAGTGTATTGATATGTGCAGAGCGCGATGAATGTCTTATAATCCTGATCCTCAACGTCCGAATCAGTGAGAGGAATGCCTCGAGCCTGACGAACCCTTGGAAGCCGAGCGGCTCGATGACTTGATTGCACGTTGACGCTTCAGATCCACGGATGATTTCTCCCGGCGAGACTGGTGCGAGCCCTTATCTGAGCCGGGAGAGCGTTCGCCTCCGGACGCAGAAGAGGTTTTCGACCGTAGAGAAGATGTCGCGCCGCACTCTATCTTTTGAATCATCTGCAACTGGGTAGACAGTTCACATGGCGTAGAGTGACTGACTATCAGCGGAGCAAACTTACCTTGGCAGCGTAATCGAAGTACAAATCTGCAGTCTCTTCCCAGCGATCGAGGATGGCTTGTAGTCTGAGCCGTGCAGTGTTCCCTCGAATCCGACGCACCCCGTTGGAAATCGTTTCGAGCATCGTGTCGGAGCGAACCCAGAAGTCGGTCAGCGCATCTACGTGGTGTGTAAAACCGGCAAGGAATGTCGCGATTTCCTGTAGCTGGTCTAGTCCGTTTCTGCAATCTAGAATTTCTTCTTCACGCTCTAAACCACGTTTAATCCTTGTGTCGCAATGGCAAAATGACACTCTCACTCCTCAGCCTCTTCTGGATCCGGTGCTCGTACGCCTCCAGCACCAGGATTCCGATGGGCAATCCCACCGGGAGAATCAAGAGAAGAGGCGGAAAAACGAGGCTCGAAACACCGCCCACCTGACAGAAACGGTGAGACTGAATGTTCTCATGAAGGGAGAGAATCTTACTATTGCCAATCCGGCAGTGGACACGGTTTTTCCTATCCTCGCATAATCGACTCGGCGCTCGAGAGTCTCTTTTTTGGCCACAATTTTTTCCTCTTGGCGTTCCAGTTTTTCCATTTCATCGGGAATACTGCCACTGATCTTCAAAAATGTTGAGCAAAGAGGGTTTGGCATAATGAAAATCAGGAAGGTACCTGATTTATGCCTTTCCTAACCGTGCGCAGCGCTTCTGATACTCGTTGCGATTTATTCAGAGCCTCGCCGGTGTAACTCCGCATTTCTGCAACAAACTCCTGAATTTCCTCCGTTTTATGGTCTGGGTCGAGTAAGGAGCGGGCCAGATGCTTTGCATCCTGGGCAAGCTCATTGAGTGTTATGGCGACAGAAATGCTGTCGTCCAAAGTCTCGAAGTAAGCACGGCCTTGCTGCCGGACTCGGTGAATAACAGACATGACTGAGTCGACTTTGGATCTACGGTAGGGGTTGGTCTGGAGGGGGAAAAATAGAACATTGGACTCATACTCGGCGACTTCCCAGCGTTCGAGCATACTGAACGTTTCAAAAGTATCCTGAAGAAGCATCCGGCAGTCGACACTTTTTCTACCGCCATCCTCGAATGCTTTGAGAGCCTTTTCTCCCGAGGGACTGAGTTCCATATTAGAGGGAAAGGTACAACAGGCTTGCACGAGTACCATGGTTTAAAGAGAGCAGCTTGAGGCTATGTATGCTGTAGACATTGTCGCAATAAGCGTTTGGTGAAGTAGTAGTCGAGTCAAGGGAAATGTCAAGAAGCTGTAATGAGGGCCACAGAAGAATAACGGCATCGTGCCGTCTAACAAGACGTCTGAGTCAGTCCGAGTCGCTTCAATCAGTGCAATTTGGGCTCTAGCATCGCCTAAGCCTACTAGTAGGAAAAATAAAGCGAGCCCGACTATGGTACGTTTTCAGTGACGCCTGGGTTCACCATGTCATGTTGTGCTGTGAATATACATGTACTGACCAGTCGTCAACCTTGGAGGGACCTGGGAAACAACTGCTGTAGAGGCTAACTTGGACCTTGGAACATAAACCCAAACCCATCTGTGGGCGTTTGACAAGCCTTCTAAGTTTACGCCATGGCCCCTTCACATATGCTTCACAGGCTGAGCAGCTTGGAGAAGCTAAGGTTGACGGGATGAAAAAAGTGCAGGCCCGGAAACGCCCGGACAGCTGAATTGATCAGGCCTAATTCGGCTTTCTGCCCTCATCCGTGCCAACATCATCCTTTTCTGACTCGCGCTCTGCCAGATTTATCCCGCGAAAGGCTGTACCGAGCTGTTGCACTGCCTATCAGTGGCGGCGGCATCAGCATGGCTTGAGCATGGCGCCTGTTTTTCCGCCCCTCTTTGGAATGCTGCACCGCCGATCCAGATCGTCGAAAGGATATGCCGCTTTACCTCTATAAAGCTCCCGCTCGTCGGCATTGCGCCGTATACGAATGGCCAGTAACACCACAGTGAGTTCAGCTTATGGACGTGGGGATCGATTCGTACTCATATACTTAATATCGCAGCCCCCCCTCGACTTGACCGCAATCCTGAAAAGTCTTTCATCCAATATCCAAGATGTAATGGTATCGTGGTATGAAGTCCAAACGGCGTCGCTCCGGGAAAGTTCCCAGTCCGGCCTCCTCGTCGCGCCGTTGAGAAAGCACCTTCAAGCGCACTGGGAACATATCCGGTCATATCTGCAGAAATGCCATGAGTTCGGCGAAGAAGTGATTATCTGGCAGAAGACCTTCCAGCAAGGACCCGAGTCGGATGGTTTCTCGCTGCTGGAGGAACTCAAGTCATCCTCCGACGAAATGTGTCAGGAGAGCGAGGTCCTTATGCGGCA
This sequence comes from Mycena maculata, assembly GCA_029448575.1. Taxonomy (NCBI): domain Eukaryota; kingdom Fungi; phylum Basidiomycota; class Agaricomycetes; order Agaricales; family Mycenaceae; genus Mycena; species Mycena maculata. Next base: position 48,641 of record JARJLG010000254.1, on the reverse strand, counting down.
ATCTGCCAGTGGAATAGATATTTTATCTTCTGTGACGCCTCAGCTTTTGGATCTACTGCGCGGACCGTCAAAATATGCTGGTACTTGCATCTCCGCCAACTTGAAATAACTGCATCTGACGATCGACGGCAGAAAAGGCACCCTCAGCTCCCCCTGAAACGACCGCCTTTCTTGGGCTCGGCTCACCACAGCACGGATTGGCTGCTATCGCTCGCACGACAAGCGCTCTCGCAGAAGTGCAGAACAATCTCTGCATGTTGCACAATTTTTGGACCGCCGCGTCGGCAACATGCCGTTCGTTCTTGACCACCAATACCAACATAACGCAGCAAGACGCAACTCATTTAGGGCAGACTTGGAAGGAGTGGCAGGAAGAAATTCGATGTGCAAATGTTTCCATCGCGAAATCGTTGGATGCGGGTGCCGTCGAACCTGCTGCGCCTCCGGTTTCGCCACCCGCGCCTGCACCTCCATTTGCGTCTCATACTTACCGACGACAGCAGCGTCGTCGGGGATCATCCAAGTCGGACGCGTCTCTTCCCGCCTCTCTCCCACGGAAAATGAGCGGGTTAGACGACGACGGAGTATCTAGAACATGTTGGGGATTTTCTTTTCGGAGGAAATGAGGTTTATTCTTTTCATTATCGCGGTAGATAACCTTATGAAATAACATAATGCAAGAGATTTTTTTTTTTTTTTTTGCATTGACAAAGTTAGATTAGTCAAGGGATGTCATGAGCCGTCGGCACTTTTTGCGACCCACCGCGATTCGGCTTTGAGTGCTGAGCGCTGCCTACCGGGATGTGGAGGTCTTGCACATCCATGGTAGCCATTTTCGCCAGCCCGATGTCAAGGAGCATCCTCGTATGTCCAAGTCAACACCTACATTCGCTCCATTCTTTTTACATCTCTTCAATAGCGGGCATCCAACTTGCACCGTGGACTGGCTACTCATTTAGCACGTGCATCTGCCTCTGCTGCTGCCCTCAATCCTCAACTGCCGCCGCCCCCGACAACAGTGCGGTCGGTCCCCGAGGTCCTATCCGATGACCTTCCCATGATAAGCATGGATGGCCGGAAGGTCGCGGTGGGCTGGGACACGCGAACGTGGTCTCGCTTGTACGCATTAGACTCTTATAAGTTCGTATCGTTTTGCTCAGGATCAACAGCCACAATATCTGGTTGCGGGACCATTGTCGGTGTCCAGAATGCTATCACAGTATCACGAAACAGCGTTTGCTCAACACTTTCGAGGTCAGCACTCTCTATTCCTCTTTGTATGGTCCTTACCGATCCCAGATACCCCCTGATATAACGCCCACCCAAGCCGAGCCAACCGCGGACGGCCTTCAAGTGTCATGTATGAAATATCCTCTCTTCCGCGTTTACCCTCGATCATCGTTACCAGGGCCTTCTTCAAAACCGCACATATCGCTTTATCCGTGGTCATGGCTGCAACAAAATTCTTATGACCCGCCTCTTCGACACAGAGAGACTCAGTCCGAGTGAGCGTGTTATTACACGCTCGAGCAATTGTCTCATCACGTCCCAGAAAAATCATGTGGAGTTCAAAAATTCAAGCTTCACCTCCCACAATAACGTACGAGGAGGCAATGGCGGAGGATGACCGTGGACTCTACAAATGGCTCTCGCATGTTGCAAGTACATGACAGATATTTTTTCTTCGATCTAATGTATCTCAGGATCATTTCGGAATGTGCTTCATTTCTGGTGTACCGCCAACGCCTGAGGCCACCGAGGAATTGTCCAAGCGCATAGGTTTTATACGCGAAACCCAATGTAGTCTCATGTTATCCCGTCATTTGGTATTCTATTCTGATTAACACTTTGCCAGACGGCAAATTTTGGGACTTCACTTCCGATTTGGCAAAGGGCGACACGGCATACACCACATTAGCGCTGGGCGCGCACACGGACAACACGTATTATGTGAGCTCCGTTATTTGTCTTGCCTACGAATTTAATTATCACCGTAGACCGACCCTTGTGGCCTCCAACTATTCCACCTTCTTTCGCACACCGAGGGGTCTGGTGGTTCATCGTTGCTTGTTGACGGCTTTTACGTCGCCTCCATCCTCAAGGAGCTACACCCTGATGCGTACTCCATCCTCGCCCGCACCCCTGTCCCTGCGCATGCCGCCGGTGAACCGTCTGCACTCTACCGGCCTTACCCCACCTCGGGATATCCGGTGCTCGGCCACGATCCAGTCACCGGGGAACTCATCCAAGTGCGATGGAACAACGACGACCGGAGCGTCATGAATAATCTGGATCCCTATCAGGTTGAGGAGTGGTATAATGCCATCCGAATCTGGCACCAGCTCCTCACGAGTGCAGACTCCGAATACTGGGTTCCACTGGGTCCGGGGACCGCCGTTAGTGCGTATACAACGTCCCTTGCCGTTTCAACAGCTTATATTTTGTTCCTAGTTGTTGACAATCACCGTGTCCTACACGGTCGTTCCGCTTTCACGGGCAAACGACGCATGTGCGGCGCCTATATCGGCGTTGACGAATACCGTTCCAAGCTTGCTGTTTTGCGCGAAAAGTTTGCTTCAGGTCCCAATGATGCTTCCTCTCCGGAAGCGGGGCGAAGCGTATGGAGCCCTGCTCTCTAATTGTCTTATGTTTTCGTTGCTGAACTCTCATATGTACCACTACGACATTATTTTACTTATATCGCCTCACTTAGTGTAAACGTTGTTGCTCTATGTACATCCCGTGTAACCTCACTGTTCCTTCCAGACTATAAAAAAGGAGGCCCTATTTGATACAAAAATACTACGAAAACATTTCAATACTTTTCGCACGCTGGCGCGCGCCTTCACGCGGCGGTCTGCGCCTCTGCGGCCTGAATCTCCTTCAAAATAAACCCCTCCAACCCTCCGCACACCCAGAGCTCCTGTACGCTTGCGCCCACGGGTTTTACGGTGTAAACCTTTTCCGTCAAGCCTTGGGTTAGCACGACCCGACCATCGACCATCCCTACAGCGACGTGCAACCCCCGATCCACGGTCAGCTCGCCCTGAAGGCCCCCAGCACCGTGCGCGCCACCCTTCGCGTAGTTCTGGGTCAAATCCGCTACGAGCTCGGGGCACTCCAAGCACACGAGCCCGTTGTTGATCGCGTTCCGCTTGAATATGTCGCCAAACGAGCCCGCGATCACCACAGGGATCCCGGCGGCTTTGAGCGCCGTGGCGGCCTGCTCGCGCGAGGAGCCCGTGCCAAAGTTATATCCCGACACCAGTATCACGCCCGCCGCTGTTTCGCTGTCGCGCGAAAACTGTTTGGCCGACAGCGAGGCGACGAGCGGCGCAAAGCCCGGATCGTAGTTCTCCATGACCACTTCCGCCTGCCGCCGGAGGGTTATGTCGTCCTGGTATGTGTATTTACCGGGATATATGGCATCCGTGTTGAGGTTGTCTTGTGGGACGAATATAAGAGGGCCAGCGAAGGATTCAGGGAATCCGGGCAAGACGGGGTCGTTCGCTTGTGAAGCGGGAACGGTAGATGCGGACGGCTGGTTCGATATAGAGAAAGTAGGCGTATTTACAGAGGGGAGGACAGAGGGATCGAGGGAAGCAGGACCGCAAATGTACCCCTTGATCGCGCTCGCTGCAACGACGGCCGGACTAGCCAGGTAGGCTAAGGCCTTCGGATGGCCCATCCGTCCCTTGTAATTGCGGTTGGTGGCACTGATACCTGTTTGGCCCTCTTCCAGCAACCCGGTCCCCAGTCCAATGCATGGGCCGCACCCAGCTGGGAGGACTTTGGCGCCGGAATGAACCAATGCGTCCCAGTCACCGAGCCTCTCGGACTCTAGCTGGACAACAGAGCTGGCGGCAGCGATGTAAAACTCGACGCCAGGCGCAACCTTGTTTCCGCGCATTACCGCGGCGGCAGCGGCAATATCGGAGACTCGAGAATTGGTGCAGCTCACGAGGTAAGCTTTCTGGATCGCAACCCGCGACTCTTCGAGGACAGGAAGAGGAGTGGATATTTTGACGCTGTTGGGACCAGAGACATGGGGGACAAGCGTCGAGAGATCGAATATCAGATGTGATGAGTATGATGCATCGGAGTCCGACTGTAGATTAGCAGAACGAAGGGCATCGAGGCGACGACGATGAATACGAGGATGTTCAGGTGGGGGTGGGATTAGAGATGCCAATTCAGGCGACGAAAATGTCCGAAGGTCGAGTTTGGCCAGGACACGGTCGTACCACTGCAGAAGTGTCTCGTCCACCGGGAACACGCCGACCAGGGCTCCCCACTCGGTCGTCATGTTGGCTATGGTGAGCCGTTCATCGACGCTCAAGGTCGCTACTCCGTCACCGGTGAACTCTATGGCAGCATTGAGAACCTCGTCGTTGTTGAACGAGCTACACAATGCAACAATGACATCCTTGCCCGTTACACCCGGAGCGAGCTTTCCTCTTAACTCCACCTTGACCATGCGCGGAACTTGCCACCAAGTCTTGCCAGTCGCCCAGAGAGCAGCTGCGTCTGTGCGGACGATGGGTGTTCCCACACATCCCACACCCCCATACATGTTGCTGTGGCTATCGCTTGCAACAGTGAGGGTGTGCGGGAAGGCGTAGCCTTCTTCAACCAGAACTTGGTGACCAATTCCCCGTCCCGCAGGATAGAAATCAATTTGGTGCTGACGCGCAAATTCTTCAATCGACGCGTATTTCGAGAGGTTCTTCGAGGAACGGTTTTGCACGTCGTGGTCCAGCGTGAATACCGGTTGTATGGGGTTCTGGATTCGAGTTGCGCCAATCGACTTGAACCTAGAGATGCATGTGGCAGATTTCAAGGCCAAAACAGACGAGGACGTACTTCGATATGACTGGGCCAGTATTGTCGTGGGTCATGACATGCTCGGGGCGTATCATAACATAGTCCCCGGCCTTGACTGTCTTGCCCGCAGGGAGTCCAACAGCGTACTTTTGAACGACCTTTTCGATGACAGTCTGGGGGACGCGAGGGCCCGCGCCGACAGTGGTAGCGAAACCACGGGCTCGGGCCCATCGACCAAGATGGCGGGAGTACATGGCAAAGCTGCGAACCAACCAAATTTTTGTTATTCCGAGTCCGCGATCACAACCCTAAAATGTAGTTATCACATTTTTCCTCGACTCCTTCTCAGACTACATGCAATCTTCTCACTGCTGCTCGTCGCATCAGTGGTGTAGCGGTAACATTGGGTCTTCCCATTGGGTAATCTAGACTGGCCTAGCTCCGGGTTCGACTCCCGGCTGATGCATTTTGAGCTCAACTTTGTTTTTTCGAGCGCAGACATGCGATAGTAACCTAGCATTTACGTCTTCTTCGTTCCCAAAAATATCTGCCCGATTTATTATTTGTACTCCTCAATAACAGAACGGGGTGTTAGGTATTCCGCCAGAGGTACGAATTTGTAGCGAAACCTATTAAAAATGTTAGTAGGGTGCATCAGAAAGTCTGATTGTTGTACCCAAATGCAGCAGGCCCTCCACTTTCCAGCCCTGCCTCTGAATGCCAAAGTGGACATCCGGCCATCGCAATGACTGCGACACGAAGACCGTATCTGTCTATTGCGACGGAGAAAAAAGTCAGATTCCATAGCATCACTTGTCCACATACTCACAATCTTGTGATCCCAAGTTCGATCCACTTTGGGAATCCAACACTGAAATCAGGTCGGGAACAATGGCTGCGAGCTGGACAAATTTTCCAGCATCAGTGCAGGTAGAGATACACACATATATACCTTTCTAGTCCCATCCTCTTGCTCAATAAAGGCGCACAAATTCTCATTTTGGAACGGAATGACCATGTGGCCAACGGGATTAACGACCCCGGGTGTTCCCACAGGGCTTTCGAGTTCTTCGTCAAGTAATGGGGCGATTCGAATTTCTCCCCAGGTGAACCCCGCACGGACTTCCTGCGAGAACCGTTCAGAGACGCTCATGGTTTTTTTGTACAGACTTGCCCGCGAGCAGCTGATGATCTTGCCAACAAAGAGACAGGCCCCATTTTGCAGCTGCAGTATTGCATCCGGGACACCCTTCATGTTACTGTATGAAACATCCAGTTAAATTGGAAATCCGGAAACGAGATCTTACTTGGTTTGCCGACAAATTGAGATAGCTCGTCCTATTCTCCACGCTTGACTTTGTGTACGTGGTATCCCATAGTCTCGGGCGTCACTGACTGCAAGCGGAGGGCAGCACAGAGCCGCGCGAGACCCCATTTCAGTGGTCACGGTGCGCATCAGCGTTTCAACCACATGTTCATTTTTGACTTTGGTAAGCAGGATTACATTCCCGTCTGAGAACGCGGTCAACGGCGCTTTCAATGTACATGATGAACATACTTACCCCCATCACACAAAGCAGCAGGAGTGAGGCTATGATAAAGGTTTATCATGGAAGGAGATAGGTTAGGAAGTACATACGCGTTGGGTCGATTGTACACGGCTGGGAACAGGGCGGTCAAAAGCTAACGTCACTGACGTCTCGAACAATACAGACCTGGTAGAATTTGGTTGAGTTTCGGATACGCTAAAGCACTTGCATAAGCTCGTCTTTTTCCAGTTGTACCGGAGGACGCACCGCGACCCATAAGATCACCATCGAAAGCCGGTATTCCGTAGACACCGGACATGATCAACGACTGCATACCGTTACTACCACCGATTTCGTCACTTGTAGCCAGTTCAGTGGATGCTCACCTCATTAATTGTCTTCCTCGACTCACCACAGTGTCGCGGCCAAACTGGTCACCCCACAGAACTTGGCGAGCTCGGTGTTAGCTTCGAAAATAGAGGTGCACGGCATTAAGCGTTCGGAACCGACTGAAGGTGAACCCATGTAGCCTTGTGCGTAAAAGTAAGCCTCCCTATGCGCTGAACTCGCAGGAGACGTTTATACCGCCACGAACGAGGGCCGCGTCATCTGCCAGTGACGAATGGTCGACGATTCGAAGTAGTTTACCCTCCCTTAGCATTTGCCTTGTCCTCAAGTATGCCGGGTATGGGTTCCCACCTCCGCCCTATAGCATCAGTTTAGGCAATAGGAACATAAGAACCGAAGTCAGGAAAACCAACTGTCCCAAGCACCCCACATCCTTCCTGAATGAAGACTGGCCGGATAGACATGAAGCGCGGCGGAGCGTCACCAATTAACAACTCACACAAATCGGTCTCGCTTAGAATCCACTCATTGCCCACAATCTTAGGTCTATATGACTGATAATCGATCGGAGCTGCCCCATCGCCCCCATCCAAAACAATCTCTTGGGGCAATTCGGGTTCTTCTACCTCGGGATGATCTGCACGGTTAACTGGCGGCATCTGGGACTCGCGAATTCCAAGCTCTCCGACAGCCCGTACGATAATCCGTGTGGCCTGATTGGTAACATACTGCAAGCACGCAAGTGAGAAGGCACGACCACGAAAGAGATGGACAAAAACCTGGACAGGGAGGATGTCAATCTCGGCAATGGAAACAGTGGCAGGTTCAGCTCCGGCGACAACAGCCTTCTCGATGGCAAGTGTTTTGATACCTTCTAATACGTCGGGGAGTTTCTTTCCTTCTAATATTTCAATGGTATCGATGTCGCCAGAAACATTAGCGATCGCAGCGCCAACAGCATTCGCGACGCAGTGGAACGGTGGGAGACTGGGTGTACCGGAATGAATTGAGGTAAAGGAGCCAGTCGCAGAAGCAGCGTACATGACTTTCTTGACGCCTTTGAGCTCCGGGGGCACAATGATCGAACCGCCACCAACAAGTAGGACTGTGCAATCTTCAGGGTTGGTTTTCATCAAGTCCACTACATTCTGACCGAACGTCAACTGGCTCGGTCTGTAATTCGGACCAAATCGTACAGACCTCGAGCAACTTTTTTATCACCACCTTTGCTTGTGTAACAATTTCATCCGTGACGTCTTCAACTTTCGTCGCGTCGCCAATGCCTCCAGCCCCGGAGCGCACCCAGACGTCGGTGGTTGTCAAAACTTCCCCTCCAAAAACTTTCGCGTCATGAGTCAACTGAGATGAAGCGTGAGCGATAGAGGGATAGCACAGAAGAAACGTACATGATGCCCAACAGAGTCCGGTCCAACAGTTACACGACCGCCGGCAGCCATCTTAACTCTGGATCCTCCGCCCAATCCAATAGAATTGACATCGGGCATCGAAAAACTTGAGTTTCATTAGTCAAGATATGCCACAAAACGTGGGGCCTTACTTCGTTCTAACACCAGCAACTGTGCACGCGTCAGTTCACCGGCATGATAGATCAATCAGACAAACCTTCGATGAACGCAGCTGCTTGACGGGGAAATCCACTAGGAAGAAGTACGCCGACATCTGTCGTTGTACCCCCGACGTCCACCACAATCATGCTCTTTGTTGTCCCTTCCGTTTTCCTGAGATCAATTCCTGCCAGGAATGAGGCACCTTGATGTGTTCCCTATTAACAGGAGAAAACCACCAAAAAGTGTGGAGCATACCGCGCATTGAGTTGGTAGCACCAGATGAGAATGTGCGAACGGGCAGACGCGAAGCATCTGCCGCACTCGTGAGGGTCCCATCGTTCTAAGATCGAACAAAATAAGCGCTTGCTGGAAAACGAGCAGGTTGTCAAACCAACCTGGGTGAGATAGAGGGGGCACACCAGTCCGAGTCGCTTCATGGCGTTCTCGAATCCTCGAATTGTGCGCTGTGCGAATGAGGCAATAGACGCGTTGAGGATGGAGGCATTTTCGCGCTCAATAAAGCCAAGTTGTGCAACTAGGACGTAAAGTCAGCTATATATCGGCTTCAATTCTACGCAAACCGGAGGACCATCACGGGAACAGACAATGTTAATGTCTGGTCCAAGTTCTCGCAGGAGAATATCACGGGCCAAATATTCATTCTGTCCATTCACGTCCAATGGGGAAACTAAGAGAAGCACCTCAGACAAGATATCTTAGGAGTGGGTAAAATCTGACAGATGCCTATGAGCACAATGTCCTTAAGACCCTTGGATTTAATCTGGTGGGCTTGTTCAATAACCTCGGTTTCGTCAACTTTGTTAATTGTGCGACCATCGCTGCAGCAAACGTCAGGATACAATTCAAAAAATTGAAGGCGAAAGAACAGACATCTGCAACCCTCCCTTGATAATTGCGGTATGGCCATTCATGATTGATTCAAGGTGCGGCGGAAAATCGACAAACGATGGATGCTCGAAAGTGTACGGGGCAGCGAGTCGAATGACGGCGACCTTCGATAATCTCCTGGAACGGTGTTCATGAATCGTGTCGTGTGATACTACCTACCTACTTACCTCGAATCAGCTTGCACAACAGCGTTCACGAAATGCTGTTCGATGATTTGGGCAGGCAATTCTCGGCGTGTTATCTATACGCACTGTGGTTCCAATGCTCAAGCTGAGAATCTCTCCGCCCCGTGGATCGACACCGGCGTCGCTCATAATGCGCTTCACGGCGGCTTCAATTCCGTCCGTTACGTTCACGGTGGTTGCATGCTTAGAACTGGCAATGACTCCTCTTGTCAAAGGGTCTGCGGTTTTTGTTATGTCTATTATGACGCCGTCGGTATTCGTGCCTTTCTAAAGGATTCAGAGGATAATTTGTAGGGAACAGTGGATCGCACCTCCTACATCGACGCCGATCCTGTATCGACCTGGAGACATGCTAAGATAGGTGCAGATAAGGAAAATACAATTTGAATCTGATTAACAAGAAGTTGGTAATGTCACAGCCGGCGGCACATGTTTCGAAAGTCTTGGGAAATTCAGCGGGCGTGGGCGATTTGAGACGTCGGGATCGGTGAGCGCAACTGTGTTTACACTTTCAGTCGGAGCGAGCTTGTGCGCAAGAGGGGGGATAAAATAACGGCGGTCAGTCTTGTGCAAGGAGTCAAGATTGGTTCAAGTTGGCCGCGGCCGGCGGCTGGCGGTCCGCGATCTCTTGAGCTGCGATCAGCAACCACCTATTGGAAAAATCGCTCTATCCACAGCAGTCAAGGCGCGGAGCGAGCCAGTATGGACTCGAAGGCGTCCATACCAATTTACGCCGGCCATGCGCGCGTCGGGCGCGCACATTTGCTCGCGTTGTTGGCTGTGATATTATTGGCCTCCAACTTTGTGGCATTCGGTTTCTTCTTCCGGCCTCAGCGGTTGGCGAAGCTCCCGCTGCACGCCGAAACGACCCTTGCGCGGTGCCGCTCCCTTAATGTGAAGCCGGCCCCCCCACCTTCATTCAATCAGCGGACCCAGTCCGATAGATTTCAACCAGGAACGCGCTCCGTTTGGATCAAGAACGCGACGATCTGGACCGGACTTGTGGATGGGCTGGAGGTCCTGAAGGGTGATGTATTCATCCACAAAGGCCTTGTTGTGGCCACTGGCGTCGTCGAGCAGACGTTATTGGACTTGCAGGAGTATGATACAGTCGATGCCGAGGTGCGCGACATTTTATGATACTTTAACTGGTCGTTCAATGATTGTAAGGGAGCCTGGGTTACCCCTGGGTACGTCCGAAACTAATTTCGAGGGCTCAAATTGACTCCGATCCAGGATTGTCGATATGCACTCTCATCTCGCAGTGGATTCGTCTCCTGCACTCCAGGGGGCGACCGACGGTAACTCGTTCAAGGGTCTAGTATTACCCTGGTTGCGCTCGCTTGATGGTATGAACACGCATGACGAAGGGTTCAAAATTGCAGTGGCAGGAGGAATCACGACGAGTTTGATCCTACCAGGTTCGGTGTCCTTTCTAGCAGCCGTATCATCGATTCTAACGCGTTTATCGCTCCCAAAGGCTCAGCAGATGCCATGGGTAATCTGGTTTATTGATTCGGGGGTATTATCTGACAGAAATTTCGAGGTGGACAGGCTTTCGTCATGAAACTCAGACCGACTGAGGAGAGGTCTTCCTCATCGCTCCTCCTGGAGCTGCCCTTTGGTTTAAACGGTTCAGATGTGGACTATAACCTCCCTCCTCGCTGGAGACACATGAAACATGCCTGTGGTTGGTTGAATATGCTGCAGTGTCGTTATACCTCGCTAACCGTCCGGCTCAGGTGAAAACCCTGGTACGCTTCTAGTGAATTCGTTCGCTTTCCTCTATTTATTTGGTCAGCCGGAGTGTACGAGGGGACTCGCATGGACACTGTATGGAGTGTGAGAAAAGCGTAAGATCATATTGCCTCTTTTCTTCCCTCAGCTGAATACTCTGGCAAGATAGATATGACGAGGCCCGAAAGATCAAAATCGCTCAAGATCAGTATTGTGAACAAGCTCTGGCCGGTCACTGGACTGGTCTCGGCCAATTCCCGTCGGATCTGGCATCAGAGGCACTGGTGGACATTCTCCGAGGGAAAGTGAAGGTAAGTTGCCTTCATATGGCGCCAGAGGGTTTTAAACCCTTGGAACAGGTTCAAACCCATTGCTATGAAGCGACGGACCTCGATGCGTTCATCCGCATGTCCAACGAGTTCCAGTTTCCTGTGGCCTCGTTTCATCACGCGCACGGTTCGTGCTGGTCATATATCGACACCAATTTAACCCTGACATGTTTTTAGAATCCTACCTCGTTCCGGAGGTCTTGAAGCGCAGTTACGGTCCGCGCCTTGACGTTGTTGCCCAGTTTCATACTCTAATTTTATCGCAGAGAGTCCACCTGCTTCCGCTATATTCTCGAGCTTTTCCAGGTATAAGCGTGAAGCATATCGACACTCGGAATTTGCGGCTCGGATCCTGGCGGATAATGGGCTCAAAGTCGTGATGAAGGTCAACCATCGCACCTGAGTGAATCGCATTGATCCCATTTATTTAACAGAGCGACCACCCGGCCATTGTGTCTCGTTACCTCGTACACGAAGCTCAGATTGCTCACTATTACGGGCTGAGCACAGGCCTCGCTCTTGCGTCCGTCACGTCAACTCCGGCGGAAGTTATGGGTCTTGACCATCGGATTGGATTTGTCAAGCCAGGTATTATTGCATTTATTCTGCTGAATTGACCCTTACGGGTTTCCAGGGTACGACGCGGACATTGTGGTGTGGGACTCCCACCCCCTCGCCCTCGGTGCCACACCATCCCAAGTATTCATCGACGGGATCCCTCAAATATCCAACCCCTACGTATCCAAAAAACCCGCCTCCCAACAACATGCCCCCAAAACTCCCAATTTTGATAAAGAGAGAAACGCCACCATCGAATTCGAAGGGCTTCCTCCGCTTGAGCCTGCGGCTCGGATACGCGGGCCTGTCCTTTTCCGCAACGTCTCCAGCTTCTGGACGCATGGCGATTCCGGTGTTCGTGTGGCTGAGACGAGTGGTAACGTACTTGTCGAGGGCGGCGCCATTGTGTGGTCTGGGTCCGACGACCAGTTGCCTCTTGTTGGCGAGGCGCTCACGGTCGACCTGCAGGGAGGGAGCATCTCGCCGGCCCTTGTCTCGGCCGGCTCGAGGATGGGTCTTCAAGAAATCGCTGCTGAAGGGTCCACCACGGATGGGTTCGTATTTGACCCCCTGTCCATGGAAATTCCGTCGATACTCGGTGAAAACGTCTTGATGAGGGCCGTGGACGGTCTTCAATTCGGCACTCGCGACGCACTGTACGAATCCCTTCTTACTGTACGATGGTCTCTGACCTTTTCTACCAGCCTGGCTTATCGAGGCGGAGTCGCAAGCGCAATTGCCGCCCCGGCCGGATTTGGTGTCTTCCAAGGTCTCTCTGTTTCCTTTTCGCTCGGAGCCCGCCACAAGTTGGAGAAAGGAGCGGTGCTGCAAGAAATCGCCGCTGTTCATATCTCGATCAGCCCCCAGTTGCCCAGCTCTGTAAGCACGCAGATAGCAACGCTTCGGGGGCTCCTGTTGGGGCCTCCCAAGAATGAGCACGAATTCGGTTTCAAGCAACTCAGCGAGGTGAATGTTTGATTACTTGTTCCTTGCCGCGTACATAGGCTCAAACGATCCGCAGGGCTCCATCCCCCTCGTCATCACCGTCAACTCCGCAGATATCATTGCAAGTTTGCTCTTACTCAAGGAGGAGGTCGAGGCGAAGCGGGGCCACGTCCTGAAAATGACCCTCGTCGGTGCTGCGGAGGCGCATCTACTGGCACCCGAAATTGCGGTAGCAGGCGTCGGCGTCATCTTGACGCCTCCACGGTCCTACCCGTACAACTGGGAACACCGGAGAATGTACGTATGCAGTGCTCGTGTCTGGTTCGAGTTTCTTACGTTACGTACCGCGCCAGTCTTCCTGGTCCGCCCCTGACGGCGCAGAGCTCCGCCGCTTTGCTCGCATCGCACGGCGTCACTGTTGGTCTCGGTCCTCAGTCCGTGAATGGCGAGCCGTCGCTGAGCAATTGGGCCGTTCGGAACCTTCGCTTCGATATGGCATGGGTCGGTCACTTTCTTATTCGTTTGTGGACTGTCTCTGATGGGTTTAGGTGGCGCTCGAGTCTGGTGGTTCCGTTTCGAAGGAAGACGCACTGGCGATGGCGTCGTCTAACATTGAGAGACTGCTGGGGATTCACTCGGTCGGCGCCAGCACTGAATTTGCCGTCACGAGCGGAGGTGACCTCTTCTCCTTCGATTCCAAGGTTATCGCTATGATGTCTGCGAGGCGGGGAGTCGTGGACTTGTTTTGATAATTATTGACTGAAAGCGACGGGCCTGAAAAATAAAGTATGACTGCAGACGACAATTGTCGTACGGTACAATAAATAGTGTCCTTCCACGGTACGTACAGCCCCGAATGCAAGGGAGACGTAAATATGAAGCCACCATCCTGTTAGAAGATGGCGCGTACGAGGCCGCCACCGATAGCGGCACCTGGGACGGCATGAGATGGGAAGTAAATTGACGAGAAAGGAAGGCTCACCGGCACCGAAACCCACTCCGCCTGCTGCCGAATGGGCCATCTGATATCAGTGAGCATTTGGATTGTCGGTATGTATCAGCCCAGAGACCGTACCGTGTTACCATACTTGCCGAACTTGCTCTTCTTCTTTTCTTGTTCGGGGTCTTGCTGCAAACCGAGGGAGTTAGTACCACCCCCTGGGGCAGGAGGGGCATCGCGGCCCTGGTGAGCCGCCATGAATGGCTTATACGCCGGTTTGGGGCCCGCAGCATTGTTGTTAAATGCAGGCGGGAGATTACGACCAGCTGGAGGAGAATTGGGGACGGGGGCAGCGATCTTTTCAACATACGCAGATGGGAACAAAGCTTGTTTGCCATTGACCTTGCCCATCCACCAGTCGGCGTTTTCCTCCTTGACGACTTCGATAATGTCGCCCGCGGAGAAGGACAGGTCATCTGCGTCCTGGATGGTCGTGAGGAGGAGTTGGACGCTCGATGGTAGCGACGCACCTGTCCATTCTCATTGTACGGCCACAGGGCACGCGCCTGCACGACAGGAGGGGGGGCTGATACGCTGATTCCCCTGCGGGGAGCGGCAGGGGTAGGCATGGCGCGGGGGGAGCTGGAACTCGGGAGCTTTGCGAGGAAAAGTGAAGCATCCGACTCGGAAATATAGTTCTGGGAAACCAAAAAGTTGACGTTGCTGTTGGCTTGATGAGGGTGGAATTGAATGGATAGAATGTGACGGACCTCTCTACTTGAGAGACGACATGGGCAAGTAGAGCAGCCTCAGACATGGTGGTAAGTAGGAGTGGATCAAATTTGCGCGTGTTTATCCGCATTTCTTTGGCTTAATCAACGCGTTGCCGAGTGGCTGTGAAATCCAACAATGAGTGGTTTCGCGCCGTTGAGCAGGCCAGCCCAGTCACAAGTAAACCTCGACCAATCCATAAATCGGCCCCAGGCTGATGGTTTCACCGTGGGTCCCATCTCTTTTCATTCCGCCAGCATTCCTGACTTGCCCTCCAGTTTCCAATTTTTCGTCTTTTGAACAAGCAAGCGCGTGTAACCTTGTCGGAGAATCCCCTGCAGCCATCAAATGTCCGCAGAGTCCTCACTACCGCTAACACCAACGGCGGATGGTTCGCTGCAACGACGTCCAGCGGTACGAAATAATCTCTAGCCACTTGTCTGCTCTTGCTAATTTCTCGCAAGGTCTCATTGTCTCCCGGTTGAGCGAGTTACGCGAGGCGTTCAGTGGTGGAAGCGACGCGGTATTCACCCCGCAACGCACGCTGCCCTGTAATCCCGTTTCCATTGCGTTCGCCTGCAATGACACGCGCCTCCTTGCCGGAACCGAGCAGGGCCAGATCCTTGTTTTCGATGCAGCCCAACTCTTCTCTTCCTCTGCCCAAGTCGACCCTATCCAGGTCTTCCAGGGATCTTCCAGCCCTGCGATGCAAATTCTGCCGAATCCCAGCACCGAGAATGAGCTCGCACAACTTGTGGCCATCGTGAGAGTGGACGGGACAGTCCAGATGTTCAATATGCAGATGGAATCGAAAGGCGCTTGGACTGGGACGGATTTCGACAGCACTCCTGTAGCAGGTGCGTTGTTCTTACGGTTCCAGTTATATTTGCGGACTAAAATTTCTTCCAGCGTCATGGTCTCCAAAGGGGAAGCAACTTGCTATTGGTCTGCGTACTGGCGATATCCTAACCTTTGGATTAACCAACAATACGCTGCCTCTCAAACATATCCCAGCGACCGCAAATTCCCCGCTGGTGTCTCTTCAATGGATTGGCCCTACATTTACCTTCCGCACCAGTTATGGTTCCGATCCAAGGGACCCACCCCATCATATCGTTTCCCTTGACACACGCTCCAATACAGCGGGGTTTGTTCAACTCACGCACCCATTCCCCTTGCCCGACCGATCACAAAATGCTCAGGTTCTCATATTACCTCGATGGGATCAGGATGCCACTCCAGCATCGACGGAGGAAGCGAAAATTCTCATCGTTGTGGGAGACTTGTCGTCCACTGATTTGGAGGTCATCGGAAATTCGGGCACTAGTTGGTTCCAGCAATCGCAAGAGAACCCTTTGAGCGTGCCTCTTGACAAGAATGATGAGGACACATTCCTCCTTACGCTCGATGTGGACCTCACCAGTGATCTGCCCATCATGTACGCTTATCTGAACGACGGCACGGTACAAGGATGGTATATAACACACCCGGACTCGAAACCATATGCTGGACTTGCCGGAGCTGCACAGGCTTCTCCTAGCGCTCCCGCGTTTGGTCAGCATGCTCCCAGTGCTCAGCAACAATCTGCTGCACCGTCAACTTTCGGGCAACAGTCCACAACCTCGGGTTTCGGTCAGCCTTCTGCCTTTGGCCAAACTTCCTCTTCCACGTCTGCCTTCGGACAACCCTCGGCATTCGGACAACAGCCGACGTTTGGCCAAACTTCGTTTGGTGCACAATCTTCCCCTTCTCCGTTCGGCTCTTCCAGCAATACGTCGGTATTTGGCCAGAGTGCTTTTGGTGCACAATCTTCCATACCTTCCCTGTCCCCCTTCGGCTCTCCCAGCAGTACTTCCGCGTTCGGTGGTTCTGGCGCGACCAGCGCCTTTGGTTCTTCCACCGGTGGAGGCTTTGGGGCTTTCGCCTCATCCTCAAATACTCCATTTGGCGCTCCGAGCAATCCTCCATCTGCACCCCCACTCAATTCGACACCGTCCGTCTCGATGGGCGAGGCCACGCCCTCAGCATTTGGAGGTCTATCCCTCGGCGGCTCCACTTCCGAATCGAGCGATAAACCCAAAGCTGTTGGAGGAGGAATGTTTGGCTCGCCCAGTCCGCTTCCCCTCCCGCCAAATCACCCCGCAAACCAACCATCCACCCCCACTCCTTCCGCCTTTTCCGATGGAAACTTGATTAAACCGGCCAGCGGGTTTGGTGCTTTTGGTGCTGTGAGCAGTGGAGCGTTTGGGAACCCCAAAGCCGGTGCGTTTGGCAGCGGGGGCGCATTCAGCGGCGGAGGTAGCAGTACCACTGATAATAAACCCGCGGCCCCTAGCGGTCCTGCTGCGCCAGCGTTCGGTAAATCCTCCTTCGGACAACCAGGGTTCGGCCAGAGTGCCTTCGGACAGACCGGCTTCGGCCAAACAGGGTTTGGACAAAAACCGGTGTCTGCGTTTGGGCAGTCTGGCTTTGGGGTTGCCGGAGTCGTGGCACCGGCTACTGCGCCCGGCGCTGGGGGATTCAGTGCGTTCGCTTCTGTGGGGCCGACGGCCTTTGCCAACGCCGCCGGTGGTTCTGCGTCGAACACTGCGGCTTCTGGAGCCCCATCGACTGCGCTGTCTTCGAGTAGCGCAGGATCTGGAGCATTCTCTTCAGCGGTACAATCAGCCTTTGGGAAGCCTCCTAGTAGTACCAATGGTGGGAGTGTTTTTGGTGGAGGATCGCCGGCTGTGCCCAGTCCTTCGGCAGGAGCGGGAAGCTCCACACCTTCAACTCCTCCTTCGGCGTTTGCTGGTTTCGGTGCTCCAACGTCACCTTTTGGAAACAAGACACCGCAGCCCGCTCCCGCGGTCCAGCAAACTTCAGCATCCTCTTCTCCCGATTCCGCGAGAGATGGAAGATCACCTTCGCCGACCGACAGTCCTCCTCAAGCTCCGTCACAATTGACCTTCGCGACGTCCAGCCCCTCGATGACGACGGGCGCATTCGGGAATCTGAAAAGTGCATCCTCTGGCTTCAAGCCCGCCTCTGGATTCGGAGCGTTTGGCAACGACACCACTCCCACCTCCTCCCCATTCTTCAACGCCGCCTCGCAAACGAAACCGCCTGTGTCCGCCTTTGGCAGCTTGGGCTCAAGCCTCCCCGCCACCCCAACACCGGCGGCAGGAAAGCCTGCGTTTGGGTCGCCCTCGGTGCTTGGTGGCGCCAAATCGGCGTTTTCGCCCATCACTCCTTCTTCGACCTCTGCAAAATCGACGACGCCAGTTTCGGGCGGTTTCGGCGCCTTCGGGGGCTCTCCGATCGGCCTGACGTCCGCCGCCACGCCAGCCAAGTCTTTTGGCGAGCTCTTGAAGGCTGGGGATGACACGCCCGAGAAACCCAAACCGGTGTCCGCGTTTGGTTTTCAATCCAAGCCAGCCTCATCGACTACCCCGATCAAGCCTATCCCCGTGTTTTCTCCACCTCCGAAGGACGCCGAGCAGAGTACGCCAAAGGGTAAAGGCAATGCGGGAGAAACCCCTCCTACCGACGACGATGAGAAAGAGCCGGTTGTATCTTCGGAATCTTCGTTCGGCGAACTGTCTCAAGGTAGTAGTTCTTTCGTTGAAGTTTCGGGGGTTGATGCGGAAGATGCCGACGGAGAGGCAGAGGAGGATGCTGGCGAGGAACCAGGCGACGATGACAACGATGGTGATTCCTTCCTCTCAGAGAGCTTCGGATCCGATTCGGAGGCACCACCAGACGACGACGACGATTATTCTCGCTCGCCATCTCCGTCGGCGGTTCCATTACCACCCTCTCGCTCGCCGTCTTCTACCCCGCATGCCGAGGTGCCCGCGATTCAGGTATCATCATCGCCCACACCTTCGGAGGAGTCCGACTCGTCAGAAGGATCTCGTTTATCCACAATCCGCGAGGAGAGTACGACCCCGCCTGGGAGCCCAGAGAAAAAAGAGCCGCCCCCTAAGACGCCTCTTGCTGCCCCGACTCCTGTCGCACCGCCGCCATTTGGTATTGGTCTCGGTCGGCCCAGTACCCGACCGACGCGTAGTTCTCCCTTGGCAAACGCCCCGGTGTCTTGCGACGAAGATGACAAGGAGAAACCGGTTCCAGTTCTAGATCCTGCTAAACCTCATTCTACATCCCCCAAGCCGTTTTTCGGGACTATTCAACCCAAGATCGAGCCAATCGAAGAGCCCAAAGCCGCTTCCAAACCGACGAGACCTAAGACACCTCCTCTTTCGGCGTTATCGTTCGGGTTCCCGGCGCCGAACCCGCCCTCGAATGTCGGGAAAGTCCCTTTGGCCGGAGCACCTCTACCTGCTCTTGCGTCCCCCTCCAAAACATCACCTGTGATTCCAGGTTCTTCGAGTACCCCACCTCCCGTTGCCCCGGGTGGTTTCTTCGGACTGAGTACTCCCAAGGCCACGCCGCCGCCAACTACCTCAACGCCCGCCCCAGCGCTAAAAGGTTTCTTTGGCATGCAGCCTCTTGCGCACTCCTCTAAACCCCCGTCACCTGCACCGCTTGCACCTCCCCCAGAGGCCGCGATGGAGGAAGGAATGCAGAAAGAATGTGCTCTTCTGTTCGAAAGTATGACTCGAGAGCTTGAAGATGTAAGTCTACGCCACATTCACACAAACCGCCTCCTCATGTTATGCTTCCAGTTCCGTTTATTGGCCCAAGCTGCCGGCCAGAAGAGAATGGAGCTGAGGAAGTCGGCGGGCGGATCTCGACGTGCCGTTGATCTGGGCAACCGAGCAAAATGGGCGCTCCCCGATGCCGTTCAGTTCGGCCAGACAATGCGGTTATATGAGCAGGATCTCGCAGATCTGAAAGAGGATAGAGCTCAAAAGGAAAAGCTGCTTCGAGAACTTCAGAGTAACTTACTCAAAGGCATGTTGCTTAGTTCTCTCTTGATTTGTATGTCCTCATCCGTGACAGCTGGGACTCGGAGAGAAGAGATTGGAAGGTTTCTGAAGGCACAGCATGATAATGATTTCGCCAAGATGCTGAAGGCCCGGACACTTGGACCGGAGCATCTTGAGACGCAGACGCATCTGAGAAGAAGTATCCGAGTACGTGCTTGTAAGTTTTTTTTCTTGCTCGTTATCTAACCCTTATCAGGCTATGCAAGATCGCATTCAAAAGCTGGAGTCGCATCTCCAGGAGTCCAAGAAACGGCTTAGCCGCGCGAACACTGGAAACCCTGGTTTGCGGTAAGTATTGGCGTGAGAGAACGCTTTAGCGTATGCTTACATAATATTCAGCGCTCCCACGCTCGACACTTTGAATCGGACATTCCGAAACATGGATATAGCGCTGGACAACCAAACAGGCGACGTCGAGAGACTGGCCGCGCGTATAGCGAAGCTGGATGTGAAAGACAGACCACGAAATGGCCATAGGGCCGGGACCCGAGACGTGCGCCTTCCTGATCCTGTTACAAGACAGCGACCCTTCAACGTAACTCCACATGTCGCCGTGACGACAGCAGCAGCTCTGAACGCCGAGCGGTCGGCGCACAAGCTAAAGCGCTCCCTCTTATCCGTGCGCAAGGAGCCTTTGCTGAATACACAAGCTGCATCTGCGCCTTCGGCGCCCTTGGCATTCCAAACGCCTCAGAGGTCGGGTCTCGGCCTAGGGCTAGGACTAGCTGGTCCCGGAACTCCGGCCAGAAGCCTATCATTTGGCACGGGATCGTCTACTCCCCCGCAGTCGACCATGTTTGGATTCGACTTTCCCGAAGACAACTTTAACCCTTCCCCCCCGCCAGCGGTAAGGCGAGGGGCGGGGGGGAGCGGAAAAACCCGTATATCCAACTCAGTTCCTCTGAAACGAAGCCCAGGACAGCTATCCACACCATCTCCTCCACCGTCTTTTGATTGGGGTCCATTACCAAATTTCCAGAAGAAACCGGTCACACTCTCCCCCGAGAATTCCCTAGGTGGTTCATGGGTATCCGAAGGATTCGGTAGCAAGAAGTAGTTAGTGGTCGTGGTTAATGCAAAATCTGGTCCGATATCTCCCTATTGGGTCTTTGGATGAGTGGTGCTTTCCTTTGTGTATGGAGGCTTGATCGCGGGATGGGTGCCAAACATCCATATTTCCGCCTCGATGACTCTCAATGTAGTGGTCTTGTCTCCCTTCCGGCTCTGCTAGTCCAAGCCCGTTCGCATTAATCATTGGCCAGACCGCTGCTCTTGGGTCCTCCCCCAAACCGCTTCGGATGGCCGTCCACACACCTAAGGGACTGAGGTGCCACTTACATAAAGGGCCTGTTAGGTGGGTTATTCTGTAGTAGTTAAACGTACCTAAGAGGCCCCAGGGAGGCGAAGGGTATGGGCTTCTATTCGGGAGCCGCGACCTTTCCTAATTGGGTTACCTCTTCGCCTCCTTCGCTGGCCTTCGTGCTAGCCTCCGTCTCCTTGTCATATAATGAACACCGGCCGGGCACACAAGGGATGTACCCACACATGAATACATTCAAGTTGTGAGATGGTAATCAAAGAAGCAAGACGCGAAATGATACAGACGTAGGTCTCCGTGTATCCGTGAAGGGTTCGAAATTACTGCGGTGGGAACACAAGGTATACACACAGGAACAGAATTTTAATTACAGGGATAGTACAAGAGTATACGGGCGACAAGAACTATGAATACAGTCAATGGTTCAGCAAGATGGTAGACGAAGATAGCAAGATATATATACAGGTGGTGTTGCATTAGTCCAAGAAATGATGCGAGATGGTGGTTCGTAAGATATACATACAGGTGGCATTGCGTTAGTCCAAGAAACGATGTGAAATGGTACATACAGAGTCCCTCCGGACGCACGAAGGCCTTCGTGAAGGTTGGAAAGATCGCGATCACTCCAGGCCTATGGTGCCCTGCAAGAGTTGCAGTAGGGCGGCGGTGAGCTGCAGTTTCGGAACGTGCGCCAGCTGCGCCATAGCCGCGTTTAGAGAGTCCAGGTGCACCATAGCCGCGTTGAGAGGATCCCCGCTAGCGGAGGTGGCGGCGCCATGGACGGCTGCGAGCCGGCAGGTGGGATGTGACGGTTGGACGAACTGGAAGCTGATCCCGAAGCTGTGGGGGGAGCGGAGGGGGCGGCGGAGGGCTTCGCGACAAGGAATTCTCGTCCGTCGTCGTCCGGTTTTTGGATAATGGCCATGCGCTTGCGCCGTTCATTGACAACGGCAGCACGGTCGATGGCGGGTGGGCTGGCAGGCGACGTGAACGAAACTTGCTTCTGCACGGGCTTCGCGGTGGTCCTTCGCTTTTGCTGTCGCTCCGTTTTGTTGACGTTGCTGCCACCTTGCTGTATGGCCTGCGAGCCGGCGGGGGAGGAATCGGGGTGACAGGGCCACTTGAGCGCAGCTTCTTGGGCGGGGGCAGCGACGTTGGGTCCTCGTCTTCCGGCGCATTGTCCTCATCCTCATCTTCGTCAAAGAAATCCGACATATCAGCGGCAGCTGGAGCCCTTCGCTTGACCTTCTTGGCCACCACTTTACGCTTCCCCTTCCCCTTCCCCTTCCCCTTGGCTTTGACCGGCTCCTCATCCCCCTCGTCGTCGTCGTCCTCCTCCTCGGACACCGCCTTACGCTTCCCCTTCCCCTTCCCCTTGGCTTTGACCGGCTCCTCGTCGTCCTCCTCCTCGGAAACCGTCTCCGTCTTCACCCCTTGTTTCCCTGCTCTTGGCTTTGCCTTCGTCAGCTTCTGCTTCTGCTTCCCAGCTGGCTCCTCCTTTATCCTCGCCAAGATCAGTGACTTGTTGATGCTGGCATCCCCCGCCTTCCGAACGTCGACACAGGCGGACCACACGCTGCCCTGGGCATCCTGACAACGAACAAATTTGGAACCCAATGTCTCCCAGTGCAGAGCAGCGCTCTTGGGGTCCTGTGGTGCTGGCACCGAGTAGTCATGACCTATAATAATGAGATCACCTGTGAAAGGTCAGAAGGGAGAGCGCAGTGGAGGTACACACACGTACCCTCGGTATACGCATGACGCTCAAGCCGGATGCCCCAGCCTGAACCCGACTCGTGCTCTTGGAGGGCGACATTGAGGAGGGTGGTATTGCAGATCTACCACGCCCCGGTTCCCTTGTCGCTGTAAATCTCCCCAGGGAGGCGCACACCCACGGGAAACCCAAGAAGCCGGAGGTTATTCAAGGACAGAGTGGCTGCCAGGGGGATCCAGATGAAATTGCCTGGCCGTCCCGTGGATTCATGAAATAAGTCGAACCCGAGGCAATTGGAACTCATTCTGCAAAGGTGTTCCCATATGAGGTTGAGAGTGGCCGTTGAGGTGTCTATTTTGACGACGCCTGTAGTCGACGGTCCCGCAACGGCATTGGAGACAATGGCGGAGGAGGGGGCAAAGGTGCGCGGTGCAATGGCGGGGGCTGCATTGGCAGCAGAGGGGTCGGCCACTGAGGTCTTTGCAATGGTCGGGGAGGCCTTCGGGGAGGCCTTCGGGTGGGTCTTCGTTACCCTCGGCCCATCCAGTGCGGCGAGGAGAGCGTCTGGTACCACCACGCCTGGCTCAACAAAACTCGCCAGCCGCGCCGAACTGAACCCAAATGAGTTACAGTCATTCATAATTAAGAGTGACGTACTACGAAGAGATTTTTGCAATCCCTAACAAGTCCGGATTCGAGAATGGAGAGCCAGTCTCCGCATGTTTGAAGGTTTGGGAGAACTACAAAGAACATGAGGGTTAAAGCTTAGATGAAACAGAACACCTACCGCGGTTTCGAGGGCTGGAGTAGCAATTACTTCCGCGAGCTCCGAGTCCTCGTGCACATATGACCCACACATGAAGAGGATCGCCTCGAAATCCTTCTCATGGGCAGCATTAATCTGAGAAATGAAATCAGGGTAATTCAAGCAGAGCTGAGAGAGTGCGCACCGATGCACGAAGGTCTTTGCAGACCCAGTCAAAAAGACGTTGGCGGCCCCCCAGCGTCTCATCGCCCTCATTGTGCGTCATCTCACCCCACTGCTCCAGGATCTCCTCCCACTCCTCAGCATAGAATTTCTGGAACTTGGCATACATATTGCGGAAATTGTCGACTGTAAGCTGGGGGAGATCCATTGTGTTGGGATTGAAGGCTGGGTTTATGTGTTGGTATTCCACACTGGCGTGCGAAGAGGATCGTGCAAAACGCTGGTAGATGTTCTAGTAATTGGAAGTACGAGTTTGTTGACGGGGGTGCACGGCCGCGAGGAAGCGATTTGCAGAGAGGCTATATTTTTTTGAGAAGGCCGCAGCGAGTTCGTGCACAGCTGTCGTGAACAAAGTGATACCCTCGGCACCCTCCTTCGAAGGTCGACCCCCCGTGTCCTTCGCTGCAACGGCGTCGGCGTCGAAATCAGAGCCTGCCGGGGACAGTAACGACGAGGGTTCCGCCGCTTCTGCGACGGGAGTGAGGGACCTATTGGGAACCAATTGCGGCGGCGGCAGCATCCCCGCATCGTTAGATGTATGGGGAGGGGGAGGGCGATTGAGTCGTGGAGGCAACGGCGGCTGCACTTCCCCTTGCTTGGACTTGCACTCAGCGAATCCCAATGGTGGCGGTGGCAGCGGTGCGGGCTTGTACAGTGGGTCATCCGGAGGTAAGGGGAGTTGGTCAACCTTCCGCCTTTTCACAGCAGAAGGCTCCGCAGAGGGACCACACCGTTTTGACTCCGGTGTTGCCTCTGCACGCGCTTGAGCAATAGGCACTGAGTCAGGCTCATCGGACATGACACGCTGAGCTGCTGCAGGATGAGGGGGAGGGGTAGCAGGACGCGCGGGGCCTCGGAACAAGAAGGGATGGGAAAGGGCAGCATGACACGTGGGGGCCGGGAACGAGAGCGCAGGATTAGGAGGGGGAACAGGATGTGTAGGGGCCGGGAACACAGCCGTGAGAAGCGGGGGAGCAGCCTCCGGACGGGATGAAGGAGGAGGAGGGGCGGCCTTCGTCTGGTTTGTTGACTGTTTGCGGAGCGTGTGCATAGTCGCCGTTTTTTGATTCCCGTACGCGCGAGCCGTAGGGTTGATGGTACCGCGTAAATGTGTGGCTGGGAGATCACGGGGAGGTGTTGCTTCCCTGCATGGGTAGCCGCCTCCGAGTTGCTCCTCTGCAGGAGGAGGAAGGAAGCGGATGGGGACAACAGGTCGCCCTCCGCCATCCAGGGGGCGCTTGCGCCCCAGCAATGGTGAAGGCTGGGCGATAGGTGACTTGTCCAGCTCATCCTCCTCATCGTCCTCCACAACGGGATGATCGGCCACTTCAGCGGCAGTGGGGTCGCCATCGATTTCTGCGAGCTCCTCCTCCGTGAGGTCTGTATCGGGGAATCCACCGGACGGCATGTACGACCACTTTGGCATTTGGAGTTTGTCCGGAGTCTCTAGCCCTTGGACCCCGGTGAAGAAGTTTTCGTCATATGCCGAAAAGTCATCTGTGATGCTGCCAAAGCTGGACTCTTGGACGTTGGTGGGGGGAAGTGAATCCGGAGAGGCTTGGTTGTAATCGCCGCTGTTGGAAGCCATTTTGTAAATGTGGGGGTTTGGGTTTGCAGGTGGAAGGCCTTCGGAAGGCCTTCGTTAAATTTTGAGAGGCCGTGGATGGAAGTCCAAACTTACCTGGAGCGGGACACTGATACGGAGACACACGAACCCAGGGTGGGACGCAGCTACGGAGATACGGAGAGAACTGCGAGATGTTTTTTTCTGAGGACAAAGGTCTGTGGAAAAAGGAGGCGTTTGTGAGACTTTGGGAGATCATAAGAAGCTAGCAAAAGCTTACCTGGTGACGCGGAAAAAGAAGAGGCGTGTAACGGATGAAGGAAAACCAAAATGAGACTCGAGTATTCAGGACAAGAACGTCTTCCTGGTAAAAGAAGGCCTTCGTCAGGTTTTGGGAAGCAGGGAAATCACGTAAGAACCTCACCTGGAGGACGGTTGAGATGCAGAACGCGAGGGGGAGAGTTGCCAAACGCGAGGGCGAGTGACCAAACGCGAGCTCAAGAGGGAGTAATGCACCACGAAGAGCCTCCTCGACCGGGATGAAAACAGCCGAACGCGGACGAAAAGCGCGAAGGAAAATGCTGAAACGCGAAAGGGAACAAGTATTAGAGCAAGAGAGGGAAATGCAACATAACGATTATCCATACAGTCAAAACAAGACGTGGAGAGCAAGGGCCAAGATGACAGAAAGAGAGATTTAAGCTGGACTGTTGGTTAGATCAGTATGTATGCTGCTAGCAGAAGAGAACCTACCAAAGACAGACAGAGGTAGCGTGTATGGAGCAGGCGACGTGTGGTAGACGCGATGTGAAGAGAGAGAGAAAAAGCGGTCACAGAGGCTGTGCTGAACGTCATGGGAGTGACACCACCCTCTCTCCGCCTCTGCCACGACCTCCGCCGCCACCGCTGGCATCTGCTGCCCTCCCTCGACCTCATACACGTAAACGGGGGACGCCGCTGCCTCGGCTTACCTCAACTCAATGGCCAATAGGAAGAAGAATAACCGTCAGCCCGCTCCTTTATTTTTCTTGTACACAGTCCTCCCCACGTATCTGGCTGCTTCAACGTCAGAAAACCTATTCCTGATTTGCCCGAAGGCGTCTGATTTTAATTTGGAATTATATTGGGTGGTGGAGATCCAATGCACAAAACGAGCCGAAAGGCAAGTAAATCTTCATTAACTCTTGTATCCTTACTACCATCTTGACAATGGGCCGCAGCGCAAAGCACCTCTCCCTGGCTGAGAAGGCGTCGGCTAACCGGGAAAGTACTTCTAAGTACAGTCGCAGCCCCCAGTGCGTGTTTTACCCTCGCTTTCGACCCCATACTGACCTACAATTATAGAAGTCGGACGACTCGCACAGCCTCCCGGCGTCCAGCACACCAACGCAAATGCCCACTACCACCTCAAAGAACCCTCTCCAACCTCCCTATGCCCACCCCACGGATGCTGGAGCTCTCCAACCAGGTCCTCCCGTTCGGCTCGCCATTGTTCAAGCAAGCACTCCGATCTGCGGACGCGCTCGACGAGAGCGATCTCCCACGGTGGAAGGAAGCACCACCTTTTGTCGAGGATGACGATGCGATGGATCCCTACTCCGCTGGCTATCTAGCCTTCACCAAATCGTTGGTGGAAGTCTTGCACGGTGTTCGACTCCGTGATCAAAATGCACGGGACATCGAGCTTCGAATGGGTGTGTCGACGAAGGGCCTGGCTTTGGTGATGCACGGACTGCAGGAGGAGGTTGCCAAGATGTGGGTTCGCTGGGAAAGGGCGGAGGAATTGCTGAGTGAGTCCAAATACCATCCCTACCACCAATCTCGGGAACACACCATGCTGCTACATCATGTACAATGGCTTGCGCGCACCATCTGTCATTTGTACTATCTCAAATTCCTCGAGTAGACCTGCTGAATGCTTTCAATGTACCTACAATTGACCTCATGTTTTAAAACTCAGTGAACATGCGACAGTGAATAGGGAGAACAAGGAGTTGAATCAAGAGATATATTACATTGCACATAATGTGGCCATGAAGGTGCCATGAAGGGTTTCGCGAAGGCCACGGAGGGTTCCATGAAGGGTGCCGTGGAAACAACTCCTTATGAGATGGGGCGTGTTTGAATGTGGTCGCGAAGCACACCCCGCACCCAAGGCATGTCAGCCTCCGATACACGTACATCTTGATGGCCCCGCATAATGGCGGCCATCATACAAAGTACCCACAGACCACAGTCGTAGCCGTTGGTCTGCCGGGGACGACCCTAATCAACAAGGAAATGAGTGAACCAGAGAAAAATAGAGTAGAACAGTTAGACGTACCACAGTGAAAAGTGGGCGTGCAACCCACCTTTCACTCGGATCATCTGTGGATACATGCAGTGGGTGTTGGTTACGATTCGACAGCACGATCAGTCGTGTTATAAGCAACATGACATTCTTTAAAGGAATAAGCAGAGGTCAGTAAGGAGGAAGGAAGACGCACGCAAAGATCTTGTCTCCAACCTTGTTATATGTCGAGTCCGGCCAAGGCCAAGGAAGTCCGACCTCGGAGTTCGCGGTTTCTCGCAACACTACAATGAATAGAGTGAGCGACTATTCGGTCCGCAGTTCCGCACAAGACTATAGTCCGGAGTCACGGAGTTCGGAGTTCGGAGTTGAAGTCCGAATAGAGGATGAAGACAGAGGCCCGACCAACGCCGAGATAGCGAAGAAACAATCAATAATCAAACTGAACTACGAAACATATCTAACTAGCTTTTTAAACTAAGTACGCTATTGTCTATTGAATACAATAGCGTGCGAGATATTGGTAAGTAAGAAACATTAAACAATAAGGTAGCAAGGTGACTTAGTAAGGTTAAACAATAAAGGACTTCGGGCTTGGTAAGGATGCCCGAGAAAGAAGTCGGACTAGACAATAAGGCCTCGGAGAAATACAAGTCCGTCGGCCCGATGAGTAATCAGTGATTAGAAGGGAAACACTCAGTAGACCTTCATAGCGTGAAAACCCTCTCGGGAATTGCCGGACCGGGCCGGCCGGTCCGACAAAGCACAGATATAACAAACCTCCGCGGGAAGCCATACTGTCAAAGAAATTGTCACGATTATATCTAATCGGACAACACCTTATCTCGTCATCTAAGCGCCAGGATAAGCGCTGGTCTATTTAAACATCGAGGCTATGCTTGAGTCATCAGTGATCGGACAGCCAGGGATCGGGTTCTCACAGGAACATGCCGATGAAGCACGACGGATTGGTGATCGGACAGCTGACAGGTGTCATGCTGCGGACATGTGGAGTATGCATGGGCATTACTCAGAACACATGGCTTCAGGACGTTTCTTACTCAGAACACATGGTTCTAGCATGTTTATTACTCAGAACACATGGTTATGGTGCTTGTAGCACATGGACGCTCTATTGTATATATTATTAGCACTAGTTACATAGCCACAGTTGAACAGTATAAGTAGTGTAGCTAGTCGCATGTATTCCTTAGTCTTTTATTCCATCATACTTCGAGCCTCACTCTTACCTGCTACATCTGAGAACGCAACGTGCGACCTCTCAGACTAGTATTTGAGCCTTGAGCGTGACATAATAAAAGACTACCCTTCATACCTTCGTACCGCCCCTACCCTCCGACCTCCTTTCCCTTTCCCCCCACCCTTTTCCACTACTTGGCTTCTCGTATTTGAAGTTCCATTTCCCTTATTCCCCACCCGCCGATTCCCTACCTCGTCCACAGCGAGTCTAAACAAGTGCAGCACCAGTCGTTTTCGGTTTACCGAACAGACAGACGCTAGGCCACGGGAAACGTTGAGTCCGTCCCAAGCCACATAGCAGTCGCAGGAGTGCCAGCCGGACCTTCGGGGAAGACTGCCTCGCTATCGCCGGGGGTGTTGTAGAAGACCCGGGGTAGTTCTGTCGCAAGAGACCGTTGCGATTCCACCAACCGCTGAGTGCGGATTCGTACCAACACAGTGACCTTCCGCGCCCCATCCACCTCCTCTTCGTCGGGAACCTCATCCCCGTCGACCTCATTATACCTATCCGCCGAACTTCCTACCCTCACCCCGTTCGACCGACTCTACGCCGTCCTCGCCCATTTACCTTATCAACCACCTCGCCTGTCGCCCATATTACCAATGACCGACATGAACCTCGACCCCGCCCCGAGAGCGAATACCTCCTCTCGGATTTCCTTTGCCCGCCTTCCCCCCACTTTCGACGGCTCTGACAAGAGCAAGTGGGAGACATTCCTCGACGCCCTCCTTAATTACCTATGGGCGTACGATTCGGAGTTTGACTCCGAGAAGAAGAAAATCGCGTTTACCCTTTCGTTATTGGGGCGAACCGA
The DNA here is from genome assembly GCA_029448575.1 of Mycena maculata. NCBI lineage: Eukaryota > Fungi > Basidiomycota > Agaricomycetes > Agaricales > Mycenaceae > Mycena > Mycena maculata. The sequence continues at coordinate 19,118 of JARJLG010000254.1, read as the reverse complement.
TGGAGCCTCGTGCCCAGCCACAAACTGGGTACGTAATTGGCGAAAGCGCACGATGCGCGGGGGGCTTGATAGCCTCTACCACTTCGATGATTTGATCTCGGAGTTGGAAACGACGTTCCAGGATAAGAACGTCAAGCAGACGGCGCACATGCGCCTTACGACGACACGGCAGGGAAAGACTCCCCTGGCCGATTTTATCCAGGCGTTCGAGCTGAACGCTGAAGAAGCGGGGTATGCCCCCAACGACAAGGACACCCCTCACAACACCTTCCTAGTGGAAACACTAGAAGGCCTTGTCGAGGAGGCGGTGCGCACCCAGCTGTATGCGGGTGGAATTGAGGTCCCGGAGGATTACGCGGGACTCAAGAAGAGGCTGACGGCGATCAGCCGGGTCATGGAGCGGGGGAAACTCCGAGCGGCTCAACAGAGCCGGATGTTCTGGGCCCCGGCGCGCGCACAAGCGCCAGCTGCCAAGACATCACCGGGGTTCGGGCCGGCGCCCAACCTCGCGAAGAAGATCGGGCCGGGGGAGACCGCCCCGATGGATGTGGATCGCACGCGGCAGACGCCGCGCGTTTTTAAATGTTACAACTGTGGCAAGGAGGGCCACATGAAGCGGGAGTGCCCGGAGCCTCCCAAGTCGAAATTCAATATCCGGTCCTTCAAGACCGATGACCACTCGCAGGAGGACCTGCAGGCTCTCGCAGCCGTCCTTCGCGAGAAGGGTTTTTAAAGGGGCCCCCGCTTGCGGCCAAAGCGGCGCCCCTTGTCACAAATAAATATGCACATCTCAAGGACATTAATATTAGCAACGTAGTTACAGACCCGGCACATGATATTTATACCCCAGAAAATACTAGTTTACGAAAGAGCATAAACGATTTCCTAGTAGCTAGTGTAGAAAACAAACAAAAAATACGTATCTTGGAGAATCAGAATCGGAAACATAATATTCGCAATCGGAAGATGGACGAAGTAAATAAGAGATGGAGTGCATTCAAAAAGGCCCCTGGAACCCAAACCAGTGCAAAAAATAGTGAGACGAAAAAGGATGGCGATGCCGTGAGGGCTCAATCCCAGGATCGGGAGGAAGCGCCCAAACAAAAGAAAACACGCGTGACGCTGAGTCAGAAGAAGACACAGGCGGCGCAGAAGTTGGCACAGCCTGAGGATCGGCTTGCCAAGGAGATGAAGGAAATCCAGAAGCAGAGGCGGCACCACGAGATGCTAGTTCCCGTTACGCTGACTGCGTTGGACACCGGGAAGACGCGCGCTGTCAAGGCTCTTCTCGATAACGGTTGCACTACCACGTGCATCGATCGAGATTATGCCAAGGCAGAAGGCTTCGAGCTCCACGAGCTTGACGTGCACATCGTCGCCCGCAACGCAGACGGAACGGAGAACTCTCGGGGAAAGATCACTCACTACGTTGAGTTGATGCTTTCGGTCGGACCCCACGTTGAGCGCCAACGGTTCTTGGTTACAGGACTAGGCAAGGCTCGCGTGTTCATTGGGTACGATTGGTTGTTCAAGCACAACCCCGAGGTAGATTGGCGATCACAAAAGATCGTGTTCAGCCGCTGCCCGCCCGAGTGCAACATGCACGGCACGGAGTACCGGACTGGATTGTCCGCGGAGGAAGAGAAGTTGGAAGACGGCGAGTCGATCCTATTGGTCGACTTTGCAGAACAGATCGATCTGCGTGCGCAAGGATCACAGGCGCAGCAGATGGCGGAGGAAGCGAATCGTGGGAAGGAGCGCATGACCGAAGGGAAGGTCCCGGAGGAGTACCACGAGTTCGTGAAGGTATTCGCGAAGGAATCGTTCAACGCCATGCCCGAGAAAAGGCCGTGGGATCACGCAATCGAGCTTAAGCCAGGATCAAAGGCTGTAGATTGCAAGATCTATCCGCTCTCGGTCACGGAGCAGGGGAAGTTGAATGAGTTCCTGGAGGAGAACTTGAAGAGTGGGAGGATCCGCCCGTCGAAATCGCCGATGGCTTCGGCGTTCTTCTTCGTGAAGAAAAAAGATGGCAGCCTGAGACCAGTCCAGGATTATCGGAAGCTCAACGAAATGACGATTAAAAACCGTTATCCACTTCCGTTGATATCGGAGCTCGTAAATAAGCTCCGTGGCGCCAAATACTTCACGAAGTTGGATATCAGATGGGGATACAACAACGTGCGGATCAGGGAGGGAGATGAGTGGAAAGCGGCGTTCAGGACGAACCGAGGGCTGTTCGAGCCGCTCGTGATGTTCTTCGGCCTGACGAATTCCCCGGCAACGTTCCAGACAATGATGAACGACATCCTTCGAGAGCTCATAAACGAGGGAAAGGTCATAGTCTACCTGGACGATATCCTTATCTTCACCGACAACTTGGAGGAGCACAGAGCACTGACGAAGCGGGGTACTTAAAATCCTGCAAGACAACAAGCTCTTTCTCAAACCAGAGAAGTGCGACTTTGAAAAGACGGAGATCGAGTATCTAGGAGTCATCATTTCCTACAACTCGATGAAGATGGACCCGGTGAAGATCAAGGGCGTGACGGAGTGGCCGGAACCAAAGAACCTTAAGCAGACACAGGCGTTCTTGGGTTTCACAAACTTCTATCGCCGCTTCATCCGAGGATATGCGGAGATAGCGAAGCCGATGACAAGGCTGACCGGGAAGGAAGGCTGGAGTTGGGGAGAGGAGCAGAGGAAGGCGTTCCAAAGGCTCAAGGATCGCATCGCTGAAGACGCCGTACTGGCGCTTCCCACGGATCACGGGAAGTTCCGAGTCGAGGCTGACGCATCGGATGGAGCTATAGGAGCGGAGCTCGCACAGGAGCAGGAGGGCGAATGGCGCCCTGTTGCTTTCATGTCTCATGGACTCAATGAGACTGAGCGGAACTACGAGATCTACGACAAAGAGATGCTCGCGATCATGACCGCGCTGGACGAGTGGCGGGAGTTGTTGATGGGCGCAAGCCAAACATTCGAGATCTTTACTGATCATCAAAATCTCGAATATTTCAAGAAGCCTCAGAAGGTTAATCGCAGACAGGCCCGGTGGATTCAGGAACTGGCGGAGTTCGATTTCACATTGCACCACCGGCCTGGAGCGTTGAACAAGAAGGCAGATCTCTTATCTCGGAGATCGGATCACGACCAAGGGAAAGACGACAACGACAATGTTGTTCTGCTGAAGCCAGAGTATTTCCGAGCACAGGACATAGTGCTGGAAGGGCCGGAGGCAGGGATCTTGGAAAAGATAATTAAGGAGAAGAAGATCGATAAGAGCGTTAAGCTGGCGCTCGAGAAAAAGCTACCAACCTGGGAAAAGAAGGACAATATTATATATTACAACGGACTTATATATGTACCCCGGAATCAGGAGTTGCGCGATAAGATTATCGGACTCCATCATGACCTACCCATGCTCGGCCATCCCGGAGAGAACCGCACACAGGAAATGGTGGAACGTAATTATTGGTGGCCGAGACTGGGAAACCAGGTCGCCGAATATATAAAGGCCTGCGAGGCTTGCCAAAGGACTCGAGTGCGCCGGTACAAGCAGGGAAAGCTTAACCCGCACAAGATCGCTGAGGGACCTTGGCAGATTATATCTATGGATCTTATCGGCCCGCTGCCGGTCAGCAATGGCTTTAATGCTATCCAAGTCTGGGTCGACACTTACACGAAGATGCTCCATTGCGAGGCAACAAACATGGAGCTGACGAGTGAAGGTGTCGCCCGACTTACCCGGGATCGCGTGATTAGATATCACGGCATCCCCCGTAAAATTATATCGGATCGGGACACTCGATATTTATCCGGGTTCATGCGGGAGCTTAATCGGCTCCTCGGCATAGAGATGAACCCGAGCACAGCCTATCATCCAATGACAGACGGACAGACGGAGCGAATGAATCAAGAAATTGAGAAATATCTCCGAATCTTCGTCAACCATCGGCAGTCGGACTGGGCTGAGTGGCTTGCCCTTGCCGAGTTCACTCACAATGACAAGACAAGCTCGTCGACGAGCATGTCACCTTTCTATACGAATACGGGATACCACCCCTGGAAGGGGATAGAGAACTCAGTCGAGTCGCGCAATGAGGCCGCGAACGACTTCGCACAGAAAATGAAGAGGATCCGCGATGAAGCGTCGGTCGCTCTTGAGAAAACCCAGAAAAAGATGAAGAAGTATTATGACGCGCATAGGCGTGAGGCGCCTGTATTTAAAGTCGGTGACATGGTCTGGGTGGAAGGAGAGAACATAGAGACAGATCGACCGACAAAGAAGATAGATGATCTCAGGCTGGGCCCTTACGAGATCCTAGAGAAGGCCGGGGCTTTGGCGTGGAAGCTGAGATTGCCGGAGACGGATCAGACATATCCAGTCTTCAACGAGGCACTTCTCACGCCTTACGTGGAGCCGCCCGAGGGACGAAAGGAGAAGCGGCCGGGACCGCAGATCGTGCAGGGACAGAAGGAGTACGAGGTGGAGGAGATCCTCAACCACAGGAAACGTGGGCGAGGCTACCAGTATTTAATCAAGTGGAAGGGATACCCCATCGGGGAGCGGAACTGGGAGCCAACCCGGAACCTTAAGAATGCACCGGACATTCTCAACAAGTACAATGCAGAGCATGACTTGCGCCGATGGGCGGAGGACCTGATTGCCGGAAGGTCGAAGGAGAGCAATGACGCGCTGGCGGCAGAGCTCAGGAAATTAGGCTTGATGCCACCAAAGGAAGCGCTAGGCGCTAAGTCCCCAGGAGATGCCCAGGAACAGCCGCAGACCGAGGGGATTCCGGTCTTGCCGCTGGGGCATTGGGATTATCTTATCAAGCGGTATAAGCCGAAGCAGGAGTCGGCTGATTATCCAACTCGTTATCTATACGACCCAATCACAAGACGAAGGATGATCGTGGAGAAATTCCCTAACGAAGGATGCTCACGCGGTACCTCAGTTGAGGTGTGACGGATTCTCACGGTCGTCGGGACGCCGACCCTAAGAGGGGGGTAATGTCACGATTATATCTAATCGGACAACACCTTATCTCGTCATCTAAGCGCCAGGATAAGCGCTGGTCTATTTAAACATCGAGGCTATGCTTGAGTCATCAGTGATCGGACAGCCAGGGATCGGGTTCTCACAGGAACATGCCGATGAAGCACGACGGATTGGTGATCGGACAGCTGACAGGTGTCATGCTGCGGACATGTGGAGTATGCATGGGCATTACTCAGAACACATGGCTTCAGGACGTTTCTTACTCAGAACACATGGTTCTAGCATGTTTATTACTCAGAACACATGGTTATGGTGCTTGTAGCACATGGACGCTCTATTGTATATATTATTAGCACTAGTTACATAGCCACAGTTGAACAGTATAAGTAGTGTAGCTAGTCGCATGTATTCCTTAGTCTTTTATTCCATCATACTTCGAGCCTCACTCTTACCTGCTACATCTGAGAACGCAACGTGCGACCTCTCAGACTAGTATTTGAGCCTTGAGCGTGACAGAAATAGAGTTCCCGTGATGGAACAATAACAATAACAAGAACCCAGTGCTCCTCTGAGGGCCGGTGGATCGGGATCAGCCACACTGGCTTCTCCCAGTACTGGGTGGGTGATACACGGCGCCAAAGATCAAGGTCGGAATTCTTGTAGCGCACACACGGGAGATCATACGTGCTGAAAACTGCACATTGGGTTGCTGAACCATTTGTTGGGGAGTAATGTTCACTGTAGAGGCTGTGGAGTGAGGCTGCAACACCATTAAGACCAATACCATTTAGGCGGCCGGTAAGAGACTGGAATGGCTTCCAGTCTTCCGGGGAAATTCTCAGTGGTCCCAAATTGGCTGCAGTGCGAGAAATGAAGTGGGGAAAGTCGCCGGTGATGATGATCAGTGAGGCATTGCGTGTTTGGAGTTCAGAGATGAAGGAGGTGTCGATGTCATTGAAAGGCTACAAAACACAAGGGTGAGTCGGGAAACACAACCTCCATACATTGAGAGCACATTGAGACTCACTGTATATTTCCATTGCACATCAAGGCAATATGTAAAGGCGTCGACAGTTGATGTCTCTGTCTCGTCCTCCTCGTCTGACTCATGAAGAACCTCTTCAATGAGATTGGCTTGATCTTCATCCGAGATTGTACCAGGGTCAAGTTCATGTCCATTCGTGCCCTCATCTTCCTCTGCATCCTCAAAAAAATCATCCACCTCCACGACCACTGGAACTCGGCCAAGGCCGGCCCCAACAACATGAGGAAGATGAGTGGAGCGTGGAATGGGTATGGGAGAGAAGGACGAGGTGGATGGGATGCCAGCCGGAGTAGCAGCGGAGACCACGGAGGTCGCGGAGGGTGTCATGGAGGGTGCCACGGAGGTCGCGAAGGCTGCTGCGGAGGCGCCGAAGGTTGTCGCCAAGGTCACAGACTCAGTCACAAAATGAGAGTCAGCGTCTTGGAACCGTAAGGAAGGGGCCCAGGAGCGTTCCAAATCCAGAAGTTCTTCCTGCCGTCGTCGGAGTAGAAAGGTAAGCGGGGAATCTAAAAGAAGTCAGTTGGGGAGTGAAATCAGACAAAGGTCGCACCCAGCGTCATTTCTATCGCTCTAGTCACAACCCTCTGCTCCTCCACAAGCCACCGACGGAGATGATCGTGCTCCAGGTTCAACCGCACAACCTCCTCTGCACACCTGTCGGCGAGGTGAAGGCTGCGAATACCATCACGAACGTCCTCGTCATTCAGCCACCGCGGAATTGGCCCCTCTGACGGTGTTATCCAAATGTCTTCATGCAGGCCCGGATCGTTCCGAAGGCCGTTGAGTTGAGTAGAGAGTGGTGAAGGGAGTGGGATGTTGCATTGTGGAGGGTGCAGCTGCTCCAGAGTCTCGCAACCTGCATTGAACTTCTTGATGGCCTTCAGGAGGGAGGGCTGGCGCTTCAATATAGCCTTGCGGGTCGATTGGTGAAGCTTAGTCCCTATGTGAATTAAATCAGCTGTTGTCTAACAAGAGATTAGAATTTTACAAACCTAAAGCCTCCTGTCGTCCTGAAACCGCACGATCAAGTGATTCCCACTCGAAAAACGAGCCAATGGCACGTTTCCGGATGTTCATCTTCAAATCCCGCATCACAAGAAGGGTCTGCGCAAATGGGAGGGGAAGATCTCGTAGCTCCGGGAAGGTCTTCTCGATGTTGAGAGATGCGTATAATTCTTCAGCTTCCCTACCAAGCCTCTTATGGGTTCACTAAAGACCCCGGAGAACAGCCAGAGGATGTGGGGAGGCCTGCGAGCCTGTGAGAGTCCTCTTGGTCTCGTCAATTGCCTTCTCCACGCTGTCAATCTGGTTTTGGAGTAATAACACCTTATCCAGTTCCCGCCGTAAGCGAGCAGGAGCATCTACACAGGGCTGTGTCAAAGCTTGAAGGAGAACAAGAACAGGTAGGGACTTACGGGCACGGAGAGAGATCTGTGCAGCCTTCTTGTTATGTAACGTGCCTGCAAGCTAACACTGTTACCAACTGAGCCAAAAGGCCACTATGACAGGTTAATCCTGTCATAGGCTGCAGACTATATATACATGATTACACACATTTTTGCATGCATGTAACACTTCTGTGCCGCCCATTCCGAACGAAGGTCACGCACAGGGACTCCGCATTCTTGAAGGGTCCGTATAGCGGTGCGGTGCTTCGGTGTTACACTCTTGCGTTGCTGCCGGTGGATCCAGTCTCCAAGACCCGCGCGACCTTCTTTGCTCACGAAGCCAGCATATTGATCTATCATCCATAACCGCCGAGAATTCTGTAACTCATTAGTTGAGACAGTTACAGGAGGTGAAGGACACACCCATTGCCCTCTTGTCAGGGGTATAAGCTTGCGTATAAGCGACCAGAAACGTTCAACACCCTCATGATCTGCAAGACCTACTCCAGGGTGAAACCTCGGGCTATACACCAGCTGGCAAACCCACTGATGTCCGTATGCGTGCATTCCGTTATGATGAATGTGATACGCTCGCAAATGGTGGGAGGGAATATAGGAAACTTGGTAAAGAAGTAAGATGAAGGTGACGAAGGCCTTCGAGAAAGCCACAAAGGCCTTCCACGAAGGTGACGAAGGTGAAGGAACGTACCAGGTTAAGGCTGTGATCCGTGACACAACCCACGTCGTAGGCCTGCAGAACCGTGGCAGATGGGGGTAGTAAGCTAAAAACCTCCTCTAGCATTGCAACAATGAAGCACTGCTGTTCGCCCGGGGTAGTGACATTGCAGAGGAAAATAACCTGCCCGTGGCGGCAGGTCATTACAAAAATGCCACTGGCATCATAGTGCTTGGGGTCCGCTTTCCGCTTTTTCTCATTTGCAGCATCCCACGAGTCTTCACAGGCGTCGATCACCTCTTGTGGCACAGGAGGTTTGACGTTGGCAGAAGGACGTTTCCTCGCAGCTTTGATTTTTTCGGCCACTGCTTCAACCTTGTGCTGGGGAATGAAGAAGTTGGGATCATATGAAATAGGACCGTCACCCGCCTTTCGGAGGTGACGGTAACTAAAACATCCATCGCCACCGAATTGGACATCCCCTCCTCTGATAAACATTGAGTACCAGTGTTCCAAAGTAAATAAAAAAATGTACTCATTCAAGGGCCGCCCCCATTCATTCAGGCTGAAACAAGCTGGGCACCGTTCGCGCAAGATCCGGTCGGCACGCCCAGGTTTAAGTGGAGGAGGGCCGGGTGGTGGTGCTGATGGCCCCTGGGCGTCAGGTGGCACATCCTGTGCCAGACGCTTCGCGTCGTCGGAAGTCGCGGAGGTCTTGGAGGGCGTCGCAGAGGTCGCGGAAGGCGTCGTGGAGGGCGCGGAGGGCGCGGAGGGCATCGCGGAGGACAGATTTGAAGCTTCCCCTGTCGATTCTGATGCTTCATTTGTTGCTTCTGAGTCTGCCTGTGCAAGCGCAACGGCTACCTCCTTTTCCACGCGATCCCGGAGGTTGCTTGTCCACTGGACGACCTGGATGAGCAAGTCACGGAAGGGATCAGAGGCCTGTCGATCCTCGGGTATATGCAGGATGGATAAGTTGCTCGATACAGCCGGCTCGACGACATACCTGCCCTGATAGAACCTTGAAACCGCAACGCTCATATATGGTATGAAGCGCAGCTGCGAGCGCCGTGATTGCATCGCAGGATCGCTCAAAGAGCGCACAATACAAGTCAAGGACATCAATGGCAACACCCATCCTCGTTTTGGTAGGTGAGGCAGGGAAGATGCCATGTTCCACAAGAAGAACCGGCACTGGCTTGCAGCGGCAGGTGCTCACCGTAACATGCTGGATGTCTATGGGCTGGTTAGATGATTCATGGGATGGAGAATACTGCTACACACGAGTAAGATAGAGGCATTTAACCTCTGAAACGAGGTATGTTTCACAAGACACCATACATTGGTGTCGCAGAGTACCTGGAATGATATCCCGCTGCCGCCCGTGCGTACGCTCATAGAACTGGAGCCAGGGACCTTGCAGCGCAGGTAGGAGTGAATTCCACGCATTGTTGAGTCGTTGGGCGGCATTTCCAGTGCGTTCCTGAGGCCGCGGAGGTGGGGAAGGTTGAGACGGAGGCTCAGAAGGATGTTCGGTATCCACCCAATCAGCCATCTCCATGTCGGGATCGGAAGCCTCATCAACAGGAACAGTAGGGGCCGCATGCTGAGCGCTGGGGGCTCGTTGCTCACGTCCCAGTCCATGGACGGCCATTTTTTTGCGCGTATCACGTTGCTTGAGAGGACTTTTAAAGTGCGTTCCAAGTCCGGCGCGTGCAGCGGGCTGGTGAGCGTGTACAGAGCGTTTCTTGCCGGGCGCCATTTGGCAGAAGTAGAGCTACGACACTGCCACACGAGTCTTCCCGAATTGGGAAGATCATTGATCGGATTGTGCTGGAAGCGAACAGAACGCGGAGGCCTTCGCCTCCCTGGGGCCTCTTAGGTAGGTTTGACTACTACAGAATAACCCACCTAACAGGCCTGTTATATACCGAGCCGGGGTGGACCCGAAGAGTAAATGACCGAGCGACCGGAGGCTCCGGTATGTCGGAGCGTCGGAGAGCCGGAGGGTCCGGAACGTATACGGAGGAGGATCACAACACCACAGGGGGTCAAGGGTGAGTGACTACCCTAGCCGGCAGGTACCCGATAGAGGAAGACAAGTCGGAGTACCGGAGGGAACCGGAGAGAACGGAGACGACTCAGTGCAAGGGAAATGAGCCAAGCAACGTCAATTATCAATCTCACGTACAGGACATATTAAAGACGTATTTATACTAAGTATCTAATTGTATTCCATAAAAGGAAGGAGAGTGGTTCTTAACAATAAGTCAAGTCAGATGGGCTGATGAGAAGTCGTATGACAATAAGTGGAAAGGAAGGAAGACGGATAAACGGGAAACGCTCAGTAATCCTTCATTGCGTAAAAACCCGATGGTACCGGACGGTTCGGAGGCTCCGGTATACTACCGGAGCCTCGGAACCTACCGGAGCTACCGGAAGGTCGACGAGAAGACTGGGGATGTTGCATGGATATAACAGTATCCCCCTCTTAGGTTCCTCTCCCATGAGGAACCCAAAAGGAATGAAGTTTGTTGAACAATGAAGAAGCGTGGGAAAATAAACAAGATCAAAAAGTCACGTGCTGTTGGTTTTGACTCAGACGTTTCTTTCTTCTTGACCACCACCACCTCCGGCATACTATCCTCCAAATTCGATGTCCAGCCACGGAAACACCGACAGTGGTCGCGAGGGGTCGACGGATAACAACCGCAGCGACGCCGGCAACAGCAAAAATTCCGGGAAGGGGAAGGCGCGAGCGACCACGACGGAGCTGCGTGAAGAGGCCGCCCAGCGGTTCTACGAGGAGAGGGAGCAGCGCCGGGTACGCCTTATCTCGGCGTACCAGGAACAGGCGGAGGAGGCCGCGCAACACGCGGAAGTGGCGAATGAGGAGGCCGCTCGTGCCCTCCAGCTCATTCGAGACCTGGAGGCGCTCGACGCGGAGGCTCCGGAATTCGACGAATTGCCGGTGATAGAAACGTTGAAGTCGGTGTCGCCGGAACGTGCGGAGGGGGGAGGCGAGGTGGACGAGCTGAACGACGAGGACGACAGCGACGTCGAGCAGGAGGGGGAGAACGGTGCGTCACAGTGAAAACCGGAGGTTCCGGTACTAACGGTTTTGATTTTCTTAGCTTGCGACTCTTGCCGGAGGAGTGGCGAGGTGTGCGTGGTCGAGGCGGGACGCACCGCCTGCCGCCGGTGCCGTGCGAAGCACATCCAGTGCAGTCGCGCGCGGCCCCTTGGACCGCCTCGCGTCAACAAGCGACGCGCGGCACAGGAGGCCCGTCGCCAAGGGTCCGCACCGGTTGCGGGGCCCTCGCGGACGCGCCGGAACCCCCGAACGGAGCGGGGGGACCGGAGCGACCGCGAGGTGCGCGATCGCACGAGGAAGGAGCGGGAACGGAGGGCCCGGAAGGCTGAGGGCAGAGAGAGTCTGCGAGAACAGGTCCGGGAGCTCGATGCTCACGTCGGATACCTCGGGGAGCAGGTGGGGCGCACCATGCTGCGCTATAAGCTGGCATACCGGGCGTGCCAGCTTATCCTCAAGACACTCGCGGCGCCGGAGAGTGGTCGAGAGGTGCCGCCTGGTGTAGAGCGGATGCTCCGCTGGATGGCCGCCGACATGGAGGCCTCCCAGTGGGATTTCTCCCTCGTGGAGCAGGCGGAACTCGACCTGGCCGCCGAGGAGCCGGTGAAGGACGAGGATGCGCCCCCGGCGAAACGCCGGAGGCTGATGAAGCGCGGAAGCCCCGAGGTGTCGGAGAAGGGGATGAAACCCGTCGAGTCGGAGGACTCGGAGGCGGAACCGGAGGCTCCGGTTGCGCCCCGAGCCCGTTCCGAATCGTGGCCGGAGGATTTCCGGTCCACGGACGGCGGGGAGGATGAGAGGATGGAAGTGGACACGCCTGGGGCGCTGGAGGGGCCGGAAGGGCCCGAAGAACAACAAGTCGCCGCGACGTCCCGAGTTGCGAGCCAGGCTGCGGAGGCGAGGACCATTACGGTCCTTACCTTCAAGCCCGACCCCGAGCCTGTCCCGCCTCCGCCGCCCACTCCTTCGCCAGCACCGGAGCCTCCGGTGCAGGTGAAGAGGGAGTCGGAGGTGCGCGAGTTCCAGACTCTCGTGCTGCAGCCGGGAGCGCCAGCCGGATTCCACGAGGAGGATGGAGTCTTCGTGATGGACGATTCGGATGAGGAGATGGGGGAGCCGGAGGCTCCGGGAGAGCCGGAAGCGTCCGGAAGCGCGGAGTGAAGGCCCTGGAGGCCCAAGGACAAAATAGACATTTGTAAATATATGAAATGAGTGTTGTATTTTGAATTGGTTGAATTTCGTTTTCTTGGTTTTAATTTTGTGTGATGAGTTAATATTCGGGTCCGGGCTTATTCGGAAAGCGCCGGTGAAAGTTGTCGATATGTTCGGCCGCGTCCAAGTCGTCCGCCCCAACCCAAGCATACTGATCGTCGGTATTCTCGTATCCGAGCCATTCGACGTAGTACCGGAGCTTAGTTCGGAACCTCCGGTCGATCTTCGAGTCAACGATTTGCTTGATTTCGAAGTGTGACTCGCCGTCGATGATTTCTACAGCTGCCGGAGGCGGCTCCTCGCGTCCCGGGAATGGGTTCGGAACGTGCGGTTCAAGTTGGGAAATATGGAAAACTGGATGGACCTGTGACAACGATTTCGGAAGCCGAATGGTATAAGAAGCGGCACTGGGTTTGCCAATAACTTCATAAGGGCCAAGGTACGTCTCCGAGAATTTCGGAGTTGGCCGGCTGGTGTGAAGATGCTTCGCGAGGATGAAAACTTGATCGCCGATCGAAAGCGGAGGTTGCGGAGCACGTTTCCGGTCTCCGGTTTCCTTGTACCGCTCCTGGGCAAAAGTGATTTGCTCCCGGAGGAACTGATGCAGTTCCTGAAGATCAACGACAAAATCCTTGGCGTACATGTTCGCAACGTCACGCTCCGGATGGACCGTGATTGCCGGATTGTAACCCTTATTGGCGAAGAAAGGGGAGATGCCGGTCGAAGCATTCGGAGCGTTGTTGAGAGCGAATTCCGCAAGCGGAAGGAGTCGGTCCCAATCGTCCTGTTGATACGAGCAGTAGATGCGGAGATATTGCTCAACAGTCTGATTCATACGTTCCGTTTGACCGTCAGCCTCCGGATGATAACCGGAAGTGTAATGGATCTCCATATTGAGAAGTTCGCCCAGCGACCGGAAGAAGGAAGCGATGAATTCGGAGCCGCGGTCGCACGTAACATGTGCCGGAACACCGTGTTTGGAAAAGACGTGAATGAGGAAAAGGCGAGCGAGCTCCGGCGAATTGATATGAGTATCGCAAGGAATGAGAATGACCTGCTTGGATGACCGATCAACAATCACCAAAATGCAGTCAAACTCGCCGGAGAGAGGGAGTTGCTCGATGAAGTCCATGGAAATGGAATGCCAAGGCCGGAGCGGAACCGGAAGGGGTTTCAAGAGTCCGTAAGGCCGATGCCGAGGCTTTTTGTTGCGCTTGCATAGAACACACAACCGACAGTAGTCCCGGACGAAGGTCCGGACCTCCGGCCAAGTGTACTCACGGCGTACGAGTGCTAATGTGCGATTTTGTCCAAAGTGGCCAGCCAACTCGTGATCATGCAAATTCTGCAGAACACGTACGCGGAGCTGGTCCGGAGCATCTCCGGAAACCACCGGAACGTAAATGCGATCATAGAGCCGGAGCATACCGGAAGGGTCGAGTTTCCAGCGCGGAGTGGTGCCGGAGGCTGCGGAAGCAATGCCCGCAACGGCGGCTGGGTCATCGTTGTAGTGGGCACGAATGTCGGAATAGAGCTTCTCAACATCCATAACGATGGAGGAACGGAGGGTGATTTCCTCGAGGAATGTGGCCCGGAGCGACGCAGTGAGTTGATCTTGAGTAAAAATGGGGCGAAAATTTTGAGGATTCAATTGGCTGTAAGCCCTATCCCCCTCTTTAGGGTAGACGTCCCATCGTCTAGTCAAAGCGTCTGGTTTAGCTCCGAGCTTACCCGGACGGAACCGGATAACCATATTGAAGTGGCACAGGTATTCCGACCACCGGACTTGGCGACGAGTGAGGATTTTGGTCGTCGCGAAGTATTCCAGGTTCTTGTGGTCGGTTACGACGTCGACCGGAAGCTCCGGTCCTTTGAGGTAATGCCTCCAGTGTTTAAAGGCGTCGAAGATGGCCAAGAGTTCCTTGTCATGAGTGTCGTAGTTGAGTTCGGCCGGACCGAGTGTCCGAGACCGGAACGCAATGGGATGAATTTCGCCATCATCTCCGAGGATGGAGAGAATCGAGGCGATTGCATAATCGGAGGCGTCGGTTTCGACAGTGAGCTGCCGGAAAGGAATCCAGTGTGAAAGTACCGGAGCCTCCGTAAACGCGTGCTTGAGGGTGTCAAATGCGAGTTGGCAAACCGGGGTCCAATCCCATCGGACGTTGGAACGAGTGAGGCGAGTAAGAGGGATCGTGATCGCCGAGTAGTTCCATATGAAACGCCGATAAAAATTACAAAACCCAAGGAAGGACTGAACGTCCTTCACTTTCCGGGGTTCCGGCCAATCAACGATGGCGGAAACTTTGTCCGGAGACATCCGGAAGCCTTCCGGCGACAGGATGTAACCGAGATATTCGCAGGTGGTGACGCTAAACTCGCATTTTGAGAGTTTGCAGTAGAGTCCGGCCTTCCGGAGGCGCCGGAGCACTTCCCGAACGTGTTCAGTATGTTGGGTCGGATCATCGGAATAGATCAATATGTCGTCCAAATAGATGATGACGTATACGTCCAACAGATCTGCGAACAAACTGTTCAGGAACCGCTGAAAAGCGGCCGGAGCGTTGGTAAGGCCTTCCGGAACAACCCGGAATTCGAAGGACCCATAGCGAGAACAAAACACCGTTTTAGGTTCGTCACCCGGAGCGATCCGGAGGAGATGGTATGCGTGTCGGAGATCAAGTTTTGTATAGATGCGAGCCTTCCCCGGAGCATCGAGGAGATCGGCGATGAGAGGAAGCGGATACCGGTCCTTCTTCGTAATCCGATTAAGTCCTCGGTAGTCGACGCACAACCGGAGGCTACCGTCCTTCTTCTTAGCGAAGAGGATAGGAGCTCCATGACTTGAACGAGTCGGGTAAATAAATCCCGACTTCAAATTCTTGTCGATGAAGTCCCGAAGGGCAGCGAGCTCGGTAGGCGAAAGGGAGTAGACATGACCGACCGGAGGCTCCTCGCCGTCCAGGAGCTCGAGTTTGAGATCGAATTCTCGATGAGGAGGAAGATTGTAAGCTTCCTGCTCCGAGAAGACGTCAGCGAACTCGTGGTACTCGGAAGGTATACCGGAAGTGTCCGGAGCAGATGCGGAAGCAAACCGGGCACGGGCTTCTTCCGAGGGAGTGGCGCGCATCGTATATTGACAACAATCCTTGTCTCGAATGATGGAGCGGTAAGCCGCAGCAGACACGAGAGACACAAGCGGAGGGGTAGAGAGAGGACGAGGCCTGGAGGCCTCCGGAATCTCCATGGAAGGAGCAAGAGTCTCCATGGAAGGAGCGGGAGATGGCGGAATCGTCGGAGTCGGTGTAGGCGCCGGAGCCGGAACGACTTGTACCGGAGGTGCCTCGTCCGTAATCGGAACTACCGTAGCAGATCCCGGAATTATTTCCGGGGTTGTCGACAGGGATTCCCTTACGGGATCGGGCCGGAACGTGATAGAGGCTTCGGACCAGTTAATCAACGGATTAATGCGGCTGAGCCAATTGTATCCCAGGACCAGATCGCAAGGAGAATCGAGACGTGTGACGAAGAAGTCCATGTATTGAACTTCGCCAGAAGGAAACCGGAGCAACAACCGGAGCATCCGGTTAATGATGGAAGATGAGCCGTCGAGATACCGGACCCGCACCGGGTCCACCGTATACGTGGAAAACGCATTAGATTCGCAGACTTTCAATGATACAAAACAATGAGATGATCCGGAGTCCACAAGCGCACGCACACGGGAGTTGAATCCCGCGACTACTCGAGAGAGAAGAGATGGAGACATGGAAGAGCATAGCTCCGGCTCGGAGATGTCCGACCGGAGGGAAGAAATATCGAGAGAGACGTAAAGGGCATTAGGGAAGAGAGCGGAAGCGTTGAGACGAACCTCGGTGAGCACCCGTGAGTCAACGCAACTCGGACCAGGTGCGGAGGATTCCGAGTTGCTGATCAATTTTTTGACTCAGCAGCCGCGGCGGCCGGCGTAGCCGGAGCCGCCGGAGCCTGGGTGGTCGTACCGGAGGTCGAGGCCTGGGCGGCTTTGGCGCTAGCCTGCCCAGGACGCTTGTTGCAGTTGTCGGCTGTGTGACCCTTACCTCCGCAGTACATGCAGAGGTTATTCTTCCGGCGACGCTCGCGTTCGTCCTGCTTGATCTTTCCGCTGGCGTCGAGCTTGTCGGCGTAGGCGCGAGCGGCAGGAGTGGCGTCGGACGACTTGGCCTTGCCTTTACCCTGGTTACCGGAGCGTCCGGCATTGTTACCGGAGTTTCCGGCAGTCGCAGCGGTAGAGGAGGGTGCGGGAGCGTTGGAAGATTTGGAACCCTTGCCGGAATTCCGATTACTGGGTTTCGGGTTGCCGGATTGACCTCCGGTAGCGTTACCGCCACCGGAACCGGAGGGTTTATCGCGTTCACGCTCCCGGAGCTTCTCCGCCTCGCGTTTCCAGTACCGGCCATCGATGATGCGAGCGACCAACTTCACTCCGTCGAGGGTGTTGGCATAGTTATGATGAACCATGTCGTCCTTGATCCGACGGGGAAGTCCTTCGTAAAACTGATACCGGAGGGCGTTATCGCTCCACCGGGTCAAAACCGAAAGGAAGTCGAACTCGATGATGTAAGTGGTGATCCGGTCGCCGGATTTCATCCGGCATGCGCGAATCTTGTCCTCGGCATCCCCAACCGGATCATGCGGCCCGAAATTTAACGTAAGCTCCTGAATGAAGACTGCAAAGTTGCCGTCCCAGACCGGAATGATGGTCGGGTCGTAAAGGTTGGGGGAAAACCATTGCTGAGCGCTGCCCCGGAGGTACGAAATGATGTAGAGAATACGATCATCGTCGTCCGGAAAGTCTTGCGGACGCTCCGCAAAGTGCAAATAGCACTGGGTGAGGAAGGACGAGAGTTTAGCCGGGTCCGATCCATCGAAGGTGTCCGGATTACGGAGATTGGATCGGTTGGAACGAGGAGGAAGGTCCGCGGGACGAGCGGAGAACACATTGATGGCATCCCGGAAGGTCCGGATGGTGTCCATAATTAAGGCCTCGTTGGCCTCAGGCGTCGGAACACGACGAGGAGCACGAGGTATACCGGGACCGCCGGGACCACCACCAGGTGGACCGCCAGGGGGGCCTCCGGGTGGACCACCTGGAACACCAGGACCACCGGGACCGCCGGGACCTCCGGGGCCACCTCCGGGTGGACCTCCGGGAGGGCCAGGCGGTGGACCAGCACCACCACCTCCACCACCACCACCATCACTGCCACCATCGCCTCCATCGCCGTTATTACTGCCCCCGTCATGAATGGAAGGAGCAGGATCACGCTCGGGAAGCTCCTCCGACAAGTGGAGGCTTGCTGCATGACCTCCGGAATATACGGAGTCTTCGGAAGCCTCCTGGGGATCTTCCGGAACCTCAACGATACGAGGCCCAGCGATGGGAGATACGCTACGAGAGATTGCTGCAGCGCGGCGTGGATGGGGTGAGGCCGGATATCTCACCGGATTCTCGGGGGTCCGGGGATTGAGAACTAACCCCGGAATTGTTGTCGGAGATGGCATAGGCGGCGCGGGTGAACTCCGAGTGAAATGCGGAGTGTATCGAAGGGTGGGTGATACCGGTGAAACACTGACTACCTGAACAGGCGTGAAATGTAGTAAAAGGTCTATCAATGCCTGAGCACCAACAAACACTAAACCAACACTAAACACTAATCCAAACAATCGAGTGGTGCGAGTACGGGGTTCCAACCAAGTATTAGGTTGATATTTGAACTAGATCTGGTAATAGCTATTTACATGTAAATACTGAGAACGCTCCAATAGCCGATCCAGAGACTCTAATGAGGTCTAGACGAAGCAGAGAGTGGTTTTATCTCGATGGGGTGGTGTGGGGTAGTGCTTGGTAGTCAATAGACTCAAGACTTGTGATCCTTCAATGTTCTCAGCTGTAATATCTGTACCGATCCGTGTGCTTTCCCAAATCCTTATGAAACCCAATATGACCCGATACGACCCGATATGAAACCGATACGACCCGATACGATTCTGTTTCCTTAAGATTCCTTATGTGCACATAGATCCAACAACCAACAAATATATTTGACCAAGAATAACAGAAAGAACTAACAAGTTCCCAATGGTACTCCTAGTGAATCCAAGGCTTCCCAAGCGACAATACCAGCTGAGCTGAGTACGTCTAGCAAGAAGGGGTGAATTCACTCCCTTTCCACTAGAAACCTGCCAGTATTTATACAGGAATTATACATCACATGATAAAATAAATAAATACTACAACGGATAAACGGACCTGGCTATTTAAAGGTACATGCATCAAAAGATCCGGTTAAACGGTTAATAAGTGCTCTATCCCGAGAGCTGTGCGTCTATCTTTCTGTTTTAAGGTGTTGCCATCATATCTTGATGGACTTGTTATCTTTAGACGTGCCAAGTATAGCGTGTCCGGATAATTGTAGTAGAGATTGTCCGGGCCAACCAGCTTAGCCTTATAGATAGACTGGCTGTCCTGCATCTCTACCTGATGACACCTTTGTCACCCAACTATTCCCATGGTGCCCTAATTCAACCGAATGGTTGGACTTTGATTTACATGTAAATACAATCTTTTGATGATTTACGCGTAAATACACAGCAGGTATTGATCCTGATAGTGTTACTGAATGTCCCTGAACGATTCCTGAACTCTCCAAGGCATCCAG